>JAEQBH010006667.1:0-89465 GCA_016808115.1 Tetrastigma voinierianum | reverse complement strand
ACTATGCCCCTAAACCCAATTTTAGTATCGATTTATTCGATGTTTGGGGCATCGACTATTGGCCATTTCCGCTTCCTTGGATACATATACATAATGATGGGGGTTGACTATGTGTCTAAGTGGGTTAAAGCAGTTCCATGCAGAGTAGCAGACCACAAGGTTGTATTGAAATTCTTAAAGGAAAACATCTTTTCAAGATTTGGGGTCCCCTAAAGCTACATCACATGGAGGTTCACACTTTGCAACAAAACCTTTAAGAACCTACTAGCTAAATATGGTGTAAAGCACAAAGTGGCCACCCCCTACCATCCCTCGCCAAACTAGTTGGTCAAGTCGAGCTCAGGAAATCAAGATATTGATCATGTAGAACCCTAATAGGAAATAATCGGGTCTCAACCCTGACGCCCGGGCATACAGAACAACCTTCAAGACCATTCTTGGAATGTCACCGTATTGCCTAGCTCCATAATGACACCCAGCAGAGAATAATACAGAAAATAAAAATCGTGCCAAACTCAGATTTAAAGAACCCAAGCCCAAGAGTCCTTTACATCACGAATTGAAGAATTGTGAAACTACGTTTAATCAACTCCAAAATCGGGTAAAGATGATTCATACGCAAACATGATCAACATATTCAAAAAACTTCGCTAATGGGACTAAGTATTGCTGTATGATTCTAAGCTCCACCTCTTCCCGAGCAAGCTCAAGTCGGATGGATCGTCCATTCATCATCCATCAAGTCTATCCTAATGGATCCATTTGACTTGCTCAATCTCCAAGGATAATGTGGTATTCAAGGTCAATGTGGCGTAGGCTAAAATGCCCTATGCAAAGATAAACACAAAGCAGCATTGCTGAATGGGATCCTTCCTTGATCCTCCTTGAACCAAAAAGCTTACCTCGAGAGCATGTGAATATGCAGAGACTCCGTAAAACCACCTAAATTTTGTCAATTTTTTTCTCCTACTTTAAGTTGTTTTATATAATTTCCTCAATCTTAGCTTAATTTTCTTAGTAATTTTTCTCAGTCTCATAAATTTTGGTTTCCTGCTTTAAGTGTGTCATACTCATGGAGTTGAATTCCTCGAGTAAATTTTCGAGTGCAAAAATTCCGTACACCGCGAAATTATCGTGGCCCGTCTAGCCTCCCGCTCATTCACATTTCTGACCTCGATTCCTGTAGCTCAATTTATTTTTCCCTAGTTTTTTTTTAACCTAGTTTTTATTGCCCATTTATGGACACTAAAAGGGTTAGCCTTTTCACCTTCCCTAACCTCTTTATATAACCCACCCCCTCTCCCATCATTCCATTTAATTCACTTCTCCCCTGAGAAGAAAATCCAAACATCCAAGTATGCCCAAGACCCATGGAGGGCACAACTACGGTGCCCATAGGTGCGTGCCTTTTCCCTCTCTTCTTCCTCCTCTCTCGTCCCGCCGCCCCTACTCTTGCTCCTCCCGTCGCGCCCCTACCAAGAGCCGACGCCCCCGCCAGTCGATTGGGCATCCCTTCGCTGCAAATGATCAAGTACTTCTCATGCCCCGTTCTGCCTTGCCTCCCGCCTCTCAAGTGGTGCATGATACACGGGTTGGGCTTACTCCTCCATTTCCTACTCACCCGCGGTGATTAGTGCTCAAAAAGGTTATTTCAACCCCCGTTTATTTCAAAGCCAACCTTTTTTATGTACTTAACCAATTAACTCAGATTCTGATGCACATTAAGGTCCCTACTATTCTAACTGACGCATTAGGCTAATTTTGTAGTTTTTGCAAGCTATTTATACCAAAATTGTTGAGCCGATCCAAGCACGAAGAATTAGAGTCAAACTCAAGATTGGTGCATCGAGCCGAAGGAAAGTATAAACAAGAGAAAAAGGACCACAACAAAAAAATTTTGTCATAAATCTCGCAACCTCGCGAAATTCCCTCTCATGGTTGCGAAATTGCATCCCGCCACCCAATGTCATATTCACCCTCCCGTATCCGGCTCACCTCTTCCCTGGCTTTTCGACGCTTTTACCTTGTTACATTTTCTCTTCCAAATTTGTCCCTTGTAATAGCTTTTTTGGATTTTGTTTTTTCAGAATTTTGTCTCACAAAGATATAAGCCTCGTCGTGACCAGAATCAAAGAACTATTTGCTCATTAATACTACTGGAAGCTTTCAGCCCCACTCTTTCCATTTTCTCTCATTTTCTAAAAACCATGTTGTCCCTCCGAGGATGACAACCTCGTAGGATGAGCTGTTAAAACCTCCTCCTTGAAGGGTCGGGCCGGGGATAGGATCTTTGCGCCATTTGAGGGTTTCATGTTTCTCACACAATGTACTTCACCTGCGCTTGTATCTTGAACTTCATGTTTAGATCCTCCTAGATTCACTCTTTGAAATGACCAGATGGCAATCTTAGAGTTCAAAGTGATGCCATTGCCAGATCCACTAAGATTCATTAGTTACCCTCTAATAATCATTGTGCGAGTCGTGGAGAATTGTTTTTCATCGTTTATATTCACTCGATGTCACAAAGCTGAAAATTATTTTTCAAAAGGATAATTATTATGGCTAGGTTTTATACTAAAATGAAAGATCCATCTTGAAGATTACTATAGGTCATCCTCCCCAACACGAGGAAAGGCCCCTGAAACCCCGCCACTCTAAGAATCCAACCCCGCTGACCTTAACACTTCAAGTGTTCCCATTTTACATTTTTTATTTATTTTATTCTTTTGCTCAGAACCTACCAAAACCTCAATGTTTTTATGAAATCCTTAAATCCAAAGTGAAATTCACCATTTTGGAATCACCGCAAATCATTTTGCATTTAAGAAAATCGACAAGGCTCAAAATTGCAATTTGAACCCTATTTTTAATATCTTTGAGAAGGTTTTAATGTACTAATTGTTATAATTAACCCAATTGACATGTTCGGGTCCCTATTGTACTGATCGCATTCCGGGTCAAGCTAGAGTTTGGCAGAATCGAAGCCAAATAGTCGGTCAATCCAGACCATAACAAAGTCGGGTTTGATTTTTACTCACTCGTCTCATCAATTTCAGCAAGCCGGGAATGAAGAATATCAAAGCAAGAAGAAATGGAATATACAAATATGGAATAGTAGCAAAGAAGAAATAATGAACATATTAATCAGCTATGAATAAATACTATGTAAATCGAATTTTTCTCCGTGAAAATCTCCAATTCTTCAAATCCAACCGCTTTTGTTTCTTTTTTCTCCTTTCTACCCTTCTTGTTGTATCACCTCATGCTGATTGATGGTATTTCTCACTTGGTTTGTAAGGCTATATAAGCCATCAGACACACCTGTCAATCTAAGTTTCATCACTTAAGCAACACGTGCCTCTATTTTCTCTTCCGCTTTTCTCTCTTATATTTTTCATTTTCTCTCACTTTAGAAAATTCAAAACACTCCTTTATATCATAACTCAAGGGGATGTTTGGCTGGCTAAGGTCCTCGCATCCTTTGAAGCAGAGGCAACATAGGCTTCGGGAAGTACAGCGTCACACTTGTCCTCCTGTCACGCTAAAGAGGGGTTTTTGACATTTTGGTTCCCAAATCTTGCAACTCTAGGTTTAAAGCTCTTTGATGTGATCTTCTTATTTTGGCCAATACTTGGCAAGCTTTTAGGTTCAGTGTATTCTTAGCTTTAGATACACTACTATCCATTAGTTGCTCTTTACGAGCCATCGTGAGGTAAAGTCAAGGGTTACATTTTCACCGTATACGATCCTCATTTATCAATACTTGTATCTTAGGGCCCCAATGGATGTTTAACACAGATCCACCGAGATTCATTAGTTTCCCTTTACGAATCATTGTAGGATGGGTCGAAGGTGATAGATTTCACTCGTAGGAACCATAAATGCTAAATAAATGTCTTTCTCACTGTGTTGAATCATTATGGTTTAGTTTTTAAAGTTAAATGAAGATCCTGGCTCGAATCAATTGACTATAGGTCATCCTTCCATCAGAAATAAACTGAGGTGATCTTTTGTACTAATATCTAATTCTGATCCCATCACTGATATCTGTTACTTTGTATTTTAGTTTGTTGTTATTACACTTCACAACATCAACTCCACACACTTTTTATTAATTAAATTTAAATCCAAAACAAATTCACCATTGAGTTTAACAAGAATCATTTGTGCAAAGAATACTCATCCCCTGTGGTTCGATCCTAGAGTTTATATCAAGCAGTATTATGTCACCACGCAGTGAGTACCAAGAGAATTGCTGATTCAAACACCTAACGTGGTACGATCAAATGGCGCTGTTTCGGGATGGTGCCTAAGCATGGTCTAGATCAATGTAACATTCATGATCCTCATCGTAAGAGTCTCACAATCTTTTCAATATCGTTTACTTTTTTTTTTTTAGTTTCATTTCAAAAAATAAAAATAAATGCCGCAGGACTATTTTGTGTCACCCCGCTGCCGTAGAACCATTTTGGTGGATTAAAATTCGGGCTATGCGCTCAAGATGTGTTCCTGTAAAATTGACTGTGATCAAATGGAAGAGGAGAATAAGACAGCGAGCACTGAAATGAGAGAAACCCAGAGCATACATGTCCATGAGGGACTATAGAAACTCTCCATGTAAGAGTGCACCCCCTACATGGTTCCTCCACGCATGCACCCCTCCACATCCACAAATAACCTCTCCAATGGAAGAAGCCACACCGAACCTCACGTTATCACTTTGTGAAGCGCAGAAGACAACTGAATCGCTCAGAATTAAGCCGTAGAAAATTGACACTATGGAAAACAATGTAAACAAGAGAATCATGGACTTCAAAGTAGAAATGGAGTATGTCCTCACAACTTGCAAATCCATTCTCAAGCTTGCCCAAGCAAAGATGATCATCATAAGAGGAATGAGTCAAGAGGAAGAGTGCCCATGAGCCACCATGGCGAAGGGAACAAAGGTCGCAGCAGCCTATTATTGAAATCTCAGATATTAGTGCCACTGCCTCATTCATGGGAAAAGAACTCCCAATGTCGCACCACGCAGGGCGTTGGAAAGAAAGTAGGAGGAGCCCCAAAAGCTTATCCTTCAACCAACCCCATAGATGGATCCTAGTTGTCACGCCTCAACCTAAAAGTGCTCATCAGTAGTATCCTTCTTACAACACAGCCAACCAACCCCTCGGAGCACTCCACCGAAAGGCCCACACCAATTACACCGCCCGCCTCCGCAACTTCCGCTACAAATTAGTAATATCGCACAGAAGCCTCGCCACTACATCAAAGACAATGGCAGCTACACATACCGCATGGCATAATGGATGGTTCGTGTCGGGTTCGGACTGGAGCACCAACCTTTGGCATTTAAGCTCCAACAGCTCTGTACCTCCAAAGGCTTAAGGAATTGCCTGGGGGGGAGCACAATTTCCTACTTGCTTTTATCTTTTCTTATTTTACTTTATTTTATTTTATTTTTATAATGATTTCTTTAATTTTTTTCTTTTTAGATTTTCCTCCCACTTTAGTTAATCTTTGTGTCTAGCTTAATTTTCAATTTTATGCAATTTTTTCAATTATCTCTGTTTATTTACCGGGTTTTGTTAATTTTTGGAGCATAAGTAAAAATACGCAAAATTTCTCACAGCTGCGAACCCTCTCGCAACCTCGCACCGTCTGAAAGGTAAAAATTGGATTTGTGTGCACGTTCAAGAGTTTGTCCTTTGTGATATATATATATATTTGAAAAAAACAAATTCTCAAGACGCCATGTACTCCGCAACCTGCGAAATTTCGCAGGTCGCAAAAATTCGCAACCTGCGAATTTTCGCAACCTGCATCACTTCCATTTTGTTTCGCTCATAAATTTTTCATCCGAACTCCGTTTTAGGTGTTTTTGGTATCGTTGGAAATATTAGAGAGTGTAGAATCCAAATATAGCCAGAAAAAATACTTTTGAAATTATTATGAAGGTATAACTTTAACCAACTCGGTCACTTTTTTTCCTTCCTAATCTGTTATTTGAAGCCCAAACGGGAGTGAATAAGGTGCCATGGAAAGCTTGTGAAGTCTCATATCAAAAAACGAGCACATCTCATCAAGGGAGGGGGAAGTACTTCCTTTCTAACTTTCCAATCTCGAAATCCCATTGCCGACAAAGTGAGACATTTGGTCGTGAGAGTTAGCTAAGGAGGCACTTTACATCATGTTTTTGTTTCTATTTCGAGCAAACCCATTTTGCATGTCAAGTGTTTGGTCGCGTTCCTCGTGAAGCCGCTATACTATACAACTTACTTTTTCAAAATCGCACTCCATTTCGCACCCAATAAATTTTTTTGCGGTTCGCTTTAACTCGTGGGTTTGAAAAGTTGAAACTTTGTCCAATTCTGTCGTTGTTAGATTTGGTTCCATGCCTAGATGAGTGAATGATTAGTTGAATTCTTATTGATTTCGACATTTTTCTTCCACCTCTAGCTAACCACACACTAAGCACAAGAGGTTTCCAATAATAAATAAAAGTCGCACAACCCCCTTTACTTTGCAATAACTATCCTAGTTGTCGCTGGATCACCTTTAATAGGCTAAGTACCCCCGTGAAAGAAGGCCAATGTGTCTTCCATGAAAAAGAAAAAGAAAAAGAAAAAGAGAAAGTAAAGAAGAAAATTGCAATCGTCATTTGAAACTAACACGGCCCGAGGGTCTGGTGGCGAAGCCTTAAAGCTCGGGTGCCCAAGCCAACCTGGATGGGAGCCATCGACTCTAGTGTTCGCCACCGTGGATGGGTGGCTGAAGGAAGTTGTAGGTGCTGGAGCTCGAAATCATTCTGAGTCCCGGGTGAAACCCGAAGAGTTTGTGGTTGAAAAATCCCATGGCTTGGTGTCAAACTCCAGAACCGGTCAGGACAGACCCATCAATCCCCGCTACATGGACTTTGGTGAAGTCGATTCTCGAAGATTGCACCCACAACACAAAAAAGAATTGTGGAATAAGAGGTGGGTCCTGGATCTATTTATGTTGGTTAGCATACTAGGCCAGGCTTAGGTTTGTTTAAAGAGTGCACTTGGAAATTTATTGTCGAGAGCTAATCAAAAACAAACACTTAGATTTCGTAGTTCCTAGCTGAGTCACTTCCAGAAGGAAGTTTTGATAACCCATTGTATGGCATTCATTCCTTCCCAGGTGGGCTTATTAGGCCAAGTTTTGCAATTTTCTACGAGGGTTAGGCATTACTTCACAACCTTTCAATCGCAACCTTTTGTAACATAATTTTGTTATCGTTTGTATGTTTTATATCCTTCTTCATTGCTATGGGACTAGCAATGTGTCGGTTGGGGTGTGATTAGTGCCCAAAAAGTGCGATAACCCTATTTTTGTAAAAGGCCTTGAGCGCTTGTGTACTAATTGTTATAATTAACCCAATTGACATGTACGGGTCCATATTGTACTTCTAATCGCATTCCGGGGCTGTTTTTGTGTTTTTGGCGTGGAACCAGTCTTCACCTGGTCGTGGTCAATCCAATCATAACAAAGCTCGTTGATTTCCATCAATTTCTTATATGTGGAGCCTTTATCATCCTGTCAGTCTAAAATGGTACTAATATCAAAGTAAGAAGAAATAGAATAGTGCAACATGAATAGTAGCAGCAGGGAGCAATGGGAACAGAGTTAACTGGGCATGAATAAGGCAGTCACTCTTCCCCCCTCCCCTCCCTCTCCCTCCCCTCCTCCCTCGCGAAAATTCCAACTCTTCAAACAGGCCCTGCTTTTGTTTTTTCCTTTCTACCTTTGTTAGCACCACTTATGCTTGATCGATGGTATTTCACTGTCAAGGCATATAAGCCATCAGAATACACTGCTGACCCAAGTTTTAATTTTTGACTAAGCAAATACGTGCCTGCTTTCTTCCCAGCTTTTCTCTCTTCTATTTTTTCATTCCCTCACTTTCTAGGAAAACCAAACACTTTTCTCAGATTAAAACTCAAAGGATGTTTGGCCAAGGTCTCGTATCCTGAAGAAGAGGGTTGCTGAAGCCAGAAGTAAGGTTTCATTTTGTTCCCCCCGCTATTTGCAAACAGTTTCTACATTTAGTCCAAATTTGCAATCCTAGGGTTTAAAGCTCTCATGTAATTTTATTCGCCACTTGCAAGTTTCTGTGGTTCAAAGGTATTCTTAGCTTCTTAGACACTACTATCCATTAGTTGCTATTTACTTGAGCCATTTGAGCGTGGGTTAAGGGTTATATTTTCACTGTAGATGCATCCTCATTGATCAATACTTGATAATCTTTTAAGGTTCAGTGGATGCTTATTATTAAATCCACTGAGATTCATTACCGCCTTACGACTATCGTAGGATGCATTCAAAGGTGATAGATTTTCACCAGAAACCCATAAATGTAAGTAATAAATGCTTTCTTACATTTAAAAGGAAAATTATTAGGGAATTTACTTTCTAAAGTTAAATGATGATCCTGGGCTTGGGAACTGACTATAGGTCATCCTCCCTAACGCGTAGGAAATGAACCCGAGGACCCTTTTTTTATAACCCTATCAACTCCAACCTAGCGTACCCCAACACTTGAAGGATTTCTTTTTACACTTTATTTTAGTTTATTTCGTTTTATTTTCAATTTTCACAACATCAACTCACACACTTTACACCTCAACCTCTAAAATCCAAAAAACAAATTCACCATTTCAGCTAATGCAAGAACCATCTGTGCAAAGAAAACCCATCCCCTGTTCGATCCTGCAGTCGCTATATCACAGAGGTTACGCTACGGCAGGAGTAATTTAGGTTATAAATTTTGTTGATCTACAACACCTATTGTGGCACTCCAATCAAAACCCATCCATGAGTTCAGACCCTAGAGCCGCTATACCCTGAATATTTAAGGTAGTAGGAGTGAATTTAGGTTTCATACCTTTTTGATTCCTGAATACCTACTGTGAAAACACAGAATCACACGGCCATCCCAAAGGGCCCCACCTCTAAAGTGGGCCCGGACTTCGGGCTCGAGCGAGTCATCCAATTCGAGGCACCAAGAGCCCCATTCTCCAATTGCCTCGTGGGACCAAATCAACGACTTTTCCCTGACCGTCTCCTTCTTGTCATTATCTCCGCGTCCCATCTTCCATTGCGGTCCACACAGTAATTCAGATTGCGCATCACAGCGCCAAAGTGGAAACATGTCGATTTACTCATCTTTTCTAATCGACCCCGAGCTCGGGGAGATTCCATATGAGGCTTACGCCCGCACTTCGGAGCCTTCTATGACCCGTGCCTCTGCTTTTCTACTCCCCTAGGGTGGCTACCAGTTATAAACATACTATGACATCCGTGCAAGTCCCCCATCCTTAGCTACTATCCACTCTCCATTAATGTCAGGCACACTTCGGCCGTCAACATTATAGCCGCATTCAACTTCCCAATAGTCCCAGCCAACCTTGCTAATCCATGCATATGGCCCCACCCCTCGTCTCGGGAGATGGTTCGCCTATTATCCAAACAGACTTCACAACAGATCTATCCTTTTCCCCGATTACGCCTCCCTGAACACCCCATCACCATACACGCAACTAACCTTCCCACCCAACATATCGTATAGAGGAGAGGAGCTATTCTGGAGGCTCTATATCGCATGTACGAGGGTTTTTTGTTCAGCCTTACTAAGCTTGGCTCGACTCTCCTCGCTCCACTGCGACAAGGTCCAACAAGAACCCACCTAGGCCGAGTCCATACCCCTCCTATTCCCGATAAGGCTATTATGCTGCAAGTGTTGTATACAGGCCTTCCCATCGAGTCCTCGATTGAGCCCGCCTGGGACAGAGGCCATTCTTATCAAGTGACGTGTGGCACTGGCCGCCCGTGCTCAAGACCTCCCACCTCAAAGACATGGAGCTGATTCGCGCTACCTAGCAGTGATTCTAATCAACAATATTTGTATACTTATTCCTTTCCTAATGCAGCCAGAGTCGCTTACCGCAGCATAGCTGTCCCAGGCCAACATCAGATTGTTTCATCCCATGAATGATTCGAACGTTGTTTGAATATGGTGAGGCTTTTGTTCGATTTATGGATTCGTTCAAACAAATGGGGCTCGTTTGTTTACTCAAGAATCAGAATGGCTTAAAGTTATGTGAAATGGTAACCTCGAAGGTTTAGGTTACTAGCTTGATAACATGGGGCCAATGAAGTGTCCTCGAGTTATTTCCTCTCATTATGGCAAATGATATATAGTCAAAGCCAAAACCGGATCTTTGTTTAGCTAGAAAACCTAACCCTAGAACCACTCCCATTTGAGTCTCATACTAGGTATTAATGGTCCAAAGTCCGCATTCATTTAAAACCCTAGCACTCAACCTCATTTCAATGGCTCATAAATGACATCTAAATGATATTCACATCATAGCATTAAGTATATCCAACCCTAAAGCATGGTAAGTATTTGACTAGAATGGATATTCAGCCAGAGACATTAAACCTGGGCTTGAAAGTCGGGAACCATAAATGCCATACCAGAATAATCAAAGTATGAGGACAACCCGCAAGAGCCTCAAACCAAGTAGCAACCCTCCTCATATGAGGTTTAGCTAAGCATCCCTTGAGTTGTCATCCTCAAGGGAAGTGTCTCGCAAACCCGAGAAAACGAAAGAGTATGGCAGGTAAGAGAGCAAAAGCAAAACCCTAAATGAAAGTCATGGGAAACTTTATAAAATGAAAAGTTGCTTAGGGTTACAAAGTTAAGGGGGTTTATATAGTACAACCCAAAGTGTGAAAATACACAAATACCTAAACTATGAAATTATACAAGGGCCAAAATGGTAATACATCAAAATGTGGTCGTTTGGGATCAAATATACAAAAATCACGGCCAAGCACTACATGTGGAATTTCGCTTAGCATATTAGGGTTCTGTTAGCCTAGTTTAAATCAAAGTACAGCGAAATTCTACAGAGATAATGTAAACTGGAGAAATTTCATCAACGCGAATTTCGCTTACAATGGAACTTCGCTGGCCAGCGAAATTATCAGGAGATAGCGAAATTGCAAATCTTCGCTAGAATGCACTTCGCTAGTTAGCAAATTTCGCTACCTAGCTAGAAATTCCCACCTCGCTTAGATTGCCACCTCCCACCCCTCGCTATGATTGCGAATTTTTCGCAATAATCCCCACAACCAATCATAGCGTAAAATTTCGGGATTGCCCCGCTCTTCTTGCTCACCGCATCCATTTTGCATTTCTTGTTCATCACTTTTCCTTCAATTCCTTCAACGACCGATATTTCATCCTCCTGGCTCGGTGTTACTACTCGAGGATTCTCGCATTCAACACCAATATGGAGCTGCTTCGTTGGTTCAAGTTCTCAAACCCGCAAAACCATCCAAACAACCTCGAAACAAATAAAAAACACTAAGTGGACATGCACATGACACTTAATTTAATTGATATGATTAAAGGCGCAAAAAGCACCCAAAAACCTATCTTGAATAGGTTCGTAATAGCACTTTTTTGGGCACTAATCACACCCCAACCGACACGCCGCTATTCCTCGCAATGCTAAAACAAAAAGTATGGCGTGTGCTTTTCAAAAAGTATATATAGTTCAAAAAGTGTATGTACAGAAAGGCATTACCTTTAAAATGAACAATTTACGCCCTGTTAGAAAACCGACATGAGAGAGCAAAAACCATATAAGGACTAGTTCTTGTTCAACATTGGATCCAAGGAAATCAACCTGAATTTCCACCAAAATCTAATGGTTCCTACGCGACTGTGATTGAGCCAATAAATTGCGTAATTCATTCCTCCCAGGTCCTAGCTATCGGGTATGGCCTTTAAATCGTTAAACAATCAATAGATTAGTTACACTTATCTCATCCATAAGCTTATGTGGTGCAATAAGCAAACTCGACTTCACCAAAGTCCGTAACGGGGGTCTACTGATGACTCCCAACCAATTAAGGTTTAGGCACGTCAAAAGGATCACTTGACTACAAACTCTACTGCTTCACTCGACTGAACGACTTCGAGAATTAAGCACCTACAATATGCTAAACTTACCCATTCACCCGCAGTAAAGGAACACTCAAGTCGATGACTTCTAACCAATTAAGATTTGTGGCATCGGCTTTAAAGGCTTTCGCCATATACCCCACGGACCGTGTTCTGCTTTCAAGGCAAAGCCATGTCACGACTTTTATTTTTCTTTTTCTTCTTTTCTTTCTTTGTGCTTTTCTTTTCCGAAGACTACATCGTCTTCATATATGGGCAGGTAACACAAACCTCTTACGGGTCGCCAATGCTCCATACGGCTTTGTAAAGTGAAAAGAGGCATATAACCCGTACCTCAATGGTACAATCTGTGCAAAGCAGTGAATTAGCTAAAGGGGGAATGTTAAAGGTTGAATAGGCTTGAAACTTCAATTGACCAAAACTCCAATTCATGTATTTGAATCAAGCTTCTAACATTAAGGTAATATACAGGTTTCAATTCTTTCAATTAAAGGCAATTCAATTGTTCAATTAGCAATTCAATCTGTCTGAATGAAGACAAAAGTAAAGTACACTAGTGAGTGCATAAAGTGAAAGAAAGTGCAGTAAACTGAATAACACTCAAAGCTTTGACATAACCAAACAAGAATACATGCTTCATTATATATACTTAGACATACAAAAGTATCATTGCCTGCTATTGGCTAATACATGAATCCTAAACAAAATTAGTAGGCAGTTGATAAAGCTGAAAACTATACATAAACATAATAGAAGACACTCATAACTCTAACTTTCCTCCCACCAAAAATATAGCCGCCATGGATAGGAAAGCTAGAGACAGAGACCACCTCACCCCGTGGTGGTGGTGGATTCAGATCATATCGGGCCGCTAGCATGTCTAAAGAGGTCGTCATTGGCCAGGCTCGCCTCGATGAGCAGAAATACGCGGGAGACCGAGGTGACTCATAATCACCGGGAGCACGGTATGACACGCTTCGCCTCGAATGACCGTCCATCAGCCCGTGGGAAGCCAATGAACAGACAAAGATCCATGACACCCGCCAGCTCCCGAATCGACATGAACGTGATCTGGAGATGATGGAAGGATGTATGATGGCCCGAGTGTCGCAGGGCCGCGGCCGAAGCATACAGGAGACAGATATCCGCACCTGACTCCATCTCAACCTCGTGAGCATGATCATCTCTCCCCTCTGGGAGTCCTCCGCTCCACTGTGCACCTCCTCCCGGTCCCGCTATCTGAGTGAGAAAAGAAACGGCATCAACATACTCCCTCCATAGACGGTGGACCTAAGGGCATCCGATCCTCCTCCCTTCGATCCGGGCTCCTCTGAAATCCTAAGTGCTCCAGGACTGCTCGCCAGCCGTGGCATCAACAAATAACACATCCTCACCTCAACAAACCTCGCACACCTTATTCAAAATGTAGCGTGGAGGTCATCACCAACTCGTAGGGACTGGAACCGACCTCCGAGATCCCGGCATGCAGCCTTCGAGAATGGCCCCGACGCCGGACGTAGCGGTCAGAGCGTGAAGAGGCTGGTCCCAGCGCATGATCAATGAGAAGCATCCGAGGCTGAGCCGCCGCCCGAAGAGTACCGGGTCCCGCCGTGGTGTCTCGAGCGAGAATGCCACCCATCTCCCCGTGTGCCTACTGAAGCAATCTCGACAACTCGTAATCGGCCTACAATTATCCGGCAGCCCAAGCATCGCCGCCGTTTGCCGCCTCGAACTCCTAGTCGATCACACGGGAACAGCTCCAATGACCTAAGGCCCTCCCCGGAGGTCATACACGATAGAACCGAATCACACCCGGGATGTAGAACCGTCGCGGCCATGAACTGGCCGGAGAGTAATCGTCGACCGGCCGCATGGAATCCCAACCGGGATCGGCCGCCGCCAGACGTCGAGCATGACCTCGCCAAAGTCCGGCTCGCAGATCGGACGCCCCCGCGCATCGTGGTCCCGCAAAAACGGTCGTCCCGATCCTCGCTGAGGTGAAAGACGGGGTAGCGAGCCTGCCTTCACGGGCCGTGATGGGACTGTGGAAGGGCTGAGGTCCTGACGATGACGACTCCGCCGGCCCGGCACGGCCTGGCTGGAGGGCCGGCCCTCCAGATCTCCTCCGAAGGCACCCGCGTGAGCGGCCCGGTCCCATCTCGGGTCCCACCTCCCCGAATCCCCCCGAGGCTCTCGGGCGACCGCCCGAGACCGCTCGAATCGAGCTGAATCGGGCTCGCCTCCCGCCGGGAGTGCCGAACCCGACCTCGAGGCCTCGAGTAAGGACCCACTCGTACGAACCATCACCGTAAATATAAGGACACCGGCAGTGGCAGTCATTGCATAGAAACAGTCTACCAAGGGCCCAACCTAAACCACAGCAGTGGGCACAGCCAGGCTGTGGCACGGCAGCGGAGCGCACCACTGTGGCAAAGGCACGGCCAGGCCAAAGCCAGGCGCGCAGCTGGGGGGCCGGGTCGTGGCAATCTGGCCACGCCAAGACAAATAGGGGAGCCAGGCACTCCGCTATGGGAGGCCTGAGATAGCTGGAGCTGTGGGCAGCACTGCTATGAGAATCCAAGAGTCGAGACAAATGGCACCCGACATGCTGCAGGGCGCAAAGGGTCGGCGACTCTGGCAAATAACGGTGGCGACCCAAGTAGCCGCCCAGTGGAGACTGTGGATCCGAGCTCTAAGGGAGGGGCGTACTACTGTAGGCTCAAGGCTCCGACCGCCGGAGGGAATGAAACAATTTGAAAAAGCCCCTTCTTCTTTTATGTGAGTCATGTACCGAATTAGCCCATCGGATGCTTTCGCTATAGTAGCCGAATCCACCTATCCCTCAAGAAATCGAATTTTCAAGATTAAAATATAATTAATACTTAAAATAAAAATTATTATATTAAAATATATCCAAAAATTAAAAATTAAATAAAATTAAAATAAAATTACTTAAAAAGGAAAAGTTACTAAAAATAGAAACTGTTGAAATTCTCTAACTTAAAACAAAAAGCAAAAACCCGGAAATGCAATTGTTTCATTTGACACCAAATCGCCTCAACTTTACTAACTCCATTCACGGGGGTCAGCAGGAGGAGCTCAACCCCCAGCTGGCCCGAGCTATAGCTTTGATGTTTGGATTTAATATTGATTTTCTCTTCACGGTTGATTTTGGCCGACCAATTTCTCTCGAGTAGTGCTCCGACGGCACTCCCAAACAATTGTTTCATCCTGTTACTAGCTTCTTCCAATTTATGGACATTTGGCTTTTTCGCTTCGATCAACTGATCATACTATCACCTTCCGATTTTCTATTTTCCAAAGGTTGTTATTCAAGTGAAAAATATTCGCCTCCAATGTCATGTCACAAATGTTAGCTACATGACTCCATTCGAAATTGATAATCGTGATCAAGTAGCGCCGTAAATGGTCTTCCTGCAGATAATCGCAACATGATCAGCCCATTTGCTATTGGCTCGGTATCAAGCACTACAAAGTCTACTGGATAGTAGAATGATGTCTACCTTACCAACACATCCCTCAACTATTCCCTTAGAATCTTTAATGAACGACGGCCAATGAAAGAGTGATGTCGGGTAGGTTTAAGCTATCCCCAAACCTAACTCGCTATACACCGAGTATGTGGCGCGTAGGTTCACACCGGCCCCTAAATCTAGCTGCTTTGTCGATGGAAGTCCCACCACTGATCAAAATTGTGGGAGATCCCTGATCCTCAGATTGACCGGGTTCCGCTTGACAGTGGCACCTTCACTCATTTCTGCTAGGAATGCGCCTTTCTCAATGCCCAATCCCTTTGATCGTACAAAGATCTTTCAAAACTTTGCATATAGGCGGTGGACTTGCTTGATGGATGTCCAAAAGGGGTAGTTCGACCTTCACCCGCTCTTAGACTTCATGATGCCCCGTCGCCTGATGCCTCTTCTCGCTTCTAAAGGTTCTGGGAAACCGAGGTGGCATGCAAAGGCTTCATCGAGTCCTCATCGATGATTACCCTCTCGTGTTCACCGCTTTTGCATTTTCTCGGCGTCAAGGGCAATCGGCTGTTTATTTCTCTTCCACTCCTCGTGGTGATTATAGCCTTCACTCTATCCATTCCTCGACCACCGGATGATCCTATCTCAATTTAATTCCTTCGACGGCAATGTTCGGGGAAGGGAACCTTCCTTCTCCTGCACTTCCGGAAGAATTTGTTGATCTTTTGTGATTGAACACCGCAGTTATCAATTTTTTTGATTAAGATTGCTCTCAAGCCCATCTATTCTCTCGCTCGCTGTGCTTTGCATGTTGTCAACCTTGCGCCTAATCCAGACATCGATCCCCTTTGCTCCTCCACAGAAATTGCTCTACCACCTGCCTCAAGTTCAATATGGTCATTCCACAAGAGAAGACGTATTGTATGGTTGGTCGAGATGAGGAACCAAATCGTGGTTTGGCAACAAGTACATAGTGTGGAGGATTGGGCCTGTGAGGTTGTGGTGATTCCTCCAATTGAATTATAGGCCACCATATGGGCATCGGGTTGTGGTGGCTTGTATCGACCTACGACATTTTGCAATATCTCCGACATCAAATCCTTCACCGAAGGCCGTTGGATAATGTTCTTCCGGGCGGCAAAGGGCTGGAAATCATGCAATGGATCGTCTACTAGGATTTTCACCACCGTCGCACTCACGGAGCCGCTCGTCTCTAGCTCCTCCACCTTCCCTGGGCCTAGGGTTGATATTCCCGCTTTCACTCCATGTCCTCCGAGTGCATAAATCCCCCAGGCTGGCCATGGCCTCATTTTTCCATGTCTCCTGCTCGCCTCATCCCAACCTCTCTCTTGAAGTTTTAGCCACATAGTTTAAAAAGTCCACGGCTTCATCCGGGTGCTTACCGAAAAATCTCCTCCACACATAGTTTCAAAAGTCAGCTTCATGGCGGAGACATACTACCTAGCGGGCTGGTTTACATCCATGCCAACCATGACGTGGATGCACTAATGGTCTCCATGAATCTCTCCCAACACTGGTAGAACCTTTCATTGTCGAGGGCTGCAAAGGTGTAGGATTTGTCTCTTCAAATTATCGGGTCTCAGGAGCATCAAGAATCTTTAATAATCTCAGCTCGCATCTCAACCCACCTTCCGATGGTTCCGGGGTCTCAAAGAGTTAGTTTACATTCGCCTCGGGCCTCGCTCTGAGGGGTTAATGGAAATGCCTTTAACTCAACAAATCCATGTCGATCGTGAATTCTTAAAGGTTACACACTTCCTCAAAATCCCTTTATGTGAGTGTATGGGTTTTCATTCTCCATACCATGAACGTGGGGAGTAAGGGCACCAAATGGTTTCACGCTACATCTTCAAAGTAGAGGTATGACGCAGAAGGCACTTAAATTTGGGAGAGCGTGATGTGGTCCCTCATTGACTCAGATGTCGCTGGATTCATAGGGTTGCTTGTCGACTGGGCTGCTCCTCGTGTAAAGGATCCATTCTCATCATCGTGGTACACCGATTTCACAACCTCGCTTAACCCGGTGCAATCGATTCTGCAATCTACCTGAAGTGTTCTATCCTAATGGGCGTATAAACACCTACACACAAAATTGGGACACAACAAAGAAAGACAAATAACTTGCCAAAAGGGCTAGTGTTAGCCAAACATAAAAATCAATCGAAAGAAACAAAATGGCAAGAATCGGCTTAGTGGTGAAAGCTCCTCAGCTACGCAAATGCAATTCAAAAAAGGTTTGGGTTATCCCTACACTTGTAATGTGGATTACAAGTACATCAACTCATCAGAAGCCTGGGCACTATCCGCAACGGCGCCATTTGCTTCGTACACTATAGGTGATTCTAATCAACAATATTTGTATTCCTTAGTTTCCACGCCGTAGTCGCCTTACCGCAAAGATAGCGGCTTAGGTCAAACACGGGACGGGTCTTTCATCCTATGAATGATCTCAGACCGTTGCTTCTGAAACGGTGAGGCTTTGTTCGATTTATGGATTCGTTCAAAACATTCAATGTCTGATTTTCACTCCACAACTAATGGCTTAAAGTTGCGGTGAAATGGTAACCTGAAGGTTTCAGTTACTAGTCCCATAACATGGGGCCAATGAAGTGTCCTCGGCATCCTTCCTGATTATGGCGTTTATTATAGCATTCGCAAGCCAAAACCCGATCTTTGTTTGAACAGAAAACCTAACCTTCAGAACCACTCCCATTTGAGCTCTATTACGTATTATGTATCTAAAGTCCCATTCAGCTTTAAACCCTAGCATTCAACCTCATTTCAATGGCTCAGAATGACATCTAGAAGGACATCGCATTCACATTACATGCACTAAACCCTAAAGCATGGCAAGTATTGACCAAGGGAATGACATTAAATGGCATTAAACCCTAGTTTGGAAAGCTGGGAACCATAAATGCCATACCTGTAACAATCAAAGCATGAGGACAACCTGCAGCAGCCCCAAAACCAAGCTAGCAACCCTCCTTCTTCATGGGCAGGAGGTTTAGCAAGGTTACATCCCTTGAGTCACATCCCTCAAGGAAGTGGCTCGCAGCCGAAAATGAAAGAAAGAGGAGAGAGAAGAGAGCAAAACAAACCCTATAAATGAAAGCTGAGGGAAAACTGTATAAATGAAAAAGTTGCTTAGGGTTACAAAGTTAAGGGGGTTTATATAGTACAACCCAAAGTGAAAATACACAAAACACTCCAAACCATGAAATTATACAAGGGCCAAAATGGTAATACATCAAACGTGGTCGCTTGGGGGATCAAATATACAAAATCACAGGCTGCCACTACGATGTGGAATTTCGCTAGCCTAATAATTTTTGCTAGCCTAGCAAAAATCTTCATTAGAGATAGCTTAAAATCCGAGAAATCTCATTATCAACGCTGAATCTCCGCTTAGCCAGCGAAATTCATTGTGAGACAGCCTAAATGTAGCATATTTCTCGCTATGAACAAATAATTTTCGCTTAGTTAGCAAATTCATACCTAGTTTAAAATTCCCACTCGCTTAGATTTAAATCTCCCCAATTTCGCTATGATTGCGACCATATCCTTAAATTAAATTTTCTAATCATAGCGAAAAATTCCTGGATTGCCTCGCTTCTCTTCTTGCTCACGTATCCATTTCAGATTTCTTGTTCATCACTTTTCCTTCAATTCTTCATTGAATCTTGATATTTCATCTCTTTGGCTCCTGCAGCCACGAGGATCCCATTCAACACCAATATGAGCTGGTCATGTTCGTCTCAAACCTGTAAAACTATCAAACAACTCGAAAACAAATCAAAACACTAAGTGGACATGCACATGACAATTGACTTAATTGATATGATTAGTGCGCAAAGCACCCAAAACCTATCTTCGAATAGTATTCAAAATAAAATTTTTGCCAATTAATCAATAGCTGAGGACATAGCAGTTGACCATCCTGCAAAGGATACAGAGGAGCCCCAGATTGCACCATCCGCAGCTCCAGCAGTCACTGCTCCATTACCTACATCGCCGACATCCTCTACACCCCTCCAAAGGCTCTAGGATCCTACGTCACGCTTGACATAAGACATCAAAGACTACCACCGCAAAGATATCTTCATATCCACTAAGGATTTTCTCACTATTATGGATTCAGTCCGCACCTTCTCAGCCACATCAACATCTTTTGCGGCTGCCCACACAACTTTAACTGAGAGGATGACACGCACAGAGATCGCCATTGCACATAACCATGTCATCCCGTGCAGCATTCATGGCACCTGGCCTACTCTCCTATCTCTCCACGCAACCCGCTCAGGCCTTCGGGATCATCCTCCAAAGAGCACCGTCTCAAAGAGTTAAAGCAACCCACCTAACACCTTTCTACAAACTTCATTGAGATGTGCAAGTAAACATAAAGAAGAAGCAGATTTCCTTTAGTTTATCAAGAATCCTCAAATCTTGCCTGAAATATATTGACATCCCACCACCATTAATTAATTAAGTGAGGTAGCACTTTCTTTCTCTTAACTCTTCCAATCCAAGCCCTATCCAGGACAATGTGATATTTGCTGAGGGAAAGAAGTGAAGGAAGTGGCTTTTACATTTATGTTTTTACTACTATTTTGAGCAAGTCCATTTTGTTTTGTTCAGTGGCTTACTGTTTGTTTTGGTTGTGAAGCTGTTAGTTTATTTTTGTAAAGCCGAAAAATATAGTCATATCTCTTTTTATACATATCACATACATACACCACAGCCAAAAATTACACCACTATTTTTTGTGTTTTGCCTAATTTATATTTCCGAAAAGCCGAAACACTGTCCACCATGTTGATGTTAGATTACCCATGCCTAATCGAGCGGATGATCATTGAATTTGCTGTCTGACCTTTCGACTTCTAATTCTAGCTAACCACACACTCGTGCACACGTGTTTCAACCCTGTTTAAAAACTATCTAGCCTCCTAAATCTTGCAAAGCCCGACCTAGTTTTTGTTGACTACCTTTAATAGGTTAAGGACCCCATGAAAGAAGGCCAATGAGTCTTCCAAAATAAAAATGAAGGAAAAAGAAAACAAATAAAAAAAGAAATTGTCACGCCATTTTGAAACCCGAGCACAAATCCGAGGGGTATATGGCGAAAGATGAAGGCCCGGTTCTAAGCCAATCGGGGTCGGGAGCCACCGACTTAGTGCTCATTACACGTGAATAAAGGAGTCTTAGCAACCTAGGTGCTAGAGTTCAAAATCATTTGGTGTCCTAAGAAACTCAAGATTTAGTGGTTGAAAATCCCAAGACTTAATGCCCTAAGCCTTAATTGGTTGGGAGTCACCTGTGATCCCCTCGTTACATGGACTTTGGTGAAGCTCCATTCATCAAGATATTCAAAATCTATTGCAACACAAAATGAACTGAGGAATAAGATTTTTCCGTCCCTTGATCTATTTAGTTGACTAAAGGTACTAGGTCAGCAATATAATCAGTTAGGGATAGCTCAATTTTGGCATTTTATTGTTGAAAACTAATCATATAAACACTTAGATTTTGGGTGGAAGTTCTGTGTTGATCTCCCTCTTCTAGAGAAGGAAACCTTTCGATGTCGGAAGTTCCAGAGATGGCACTCACTCTCTCGAGATGGTTATCAAGCAAGGTCTCGATGATTCCTCAATGGGTTGTCAAAGTAATACCATCCACATCTTTGAAATACCATTCGTCTGAGAACACACCTTTGTTTTGTTTTGTTTCTCTTCCTTTCTTTCTTTCATTGCTATAATGCTAATGTGCTTCTGCTAGTGGGGAGAGTGATTAGTACCAACAAGGTTATTTTAACCCTGTTTATTTGGGGGTTTTGAGAACTTTTTGGTGTACTAATCAAACTTAATTAACCCGATTTTCACACTAAGGTCCCGCTTAACATCGATCGCATTTGTGGCTATTTTAGTTTTTGCAAGCTTAATCTCAATTCAAACTATCGAGTCAACTCATAAACGAAGAATCTGGAAGCTAACCCCGTGACGTTGCATCATAAAACCAAAGGAAATGGGAGCAAAACAAGAAAATGGCAACCCGCAAATTTTGCGTGGTTGCGAAAAATTTTGCAAATTTGCGTAATTTCGCTGGTTGCAAATTTTCGCAGTAGACGCGAATTTTTGCAGTCCCGTCTCCCACACTGGTCGACCATTCTCGACCTTTTTTTTTTTTATGATTTTTCCTATAATACCCTCATGTAATAAATGTGGCATTCCATGGATTTTGGTCATTTTTCTTGATTCAAAATATATCTCCATGTGTACTCACCCAGTAAAGACAAATTTTTTCATTCCGTATTTAATACAGAGCTTCAGCGGAGTTTTCCCATTTTTTCCTTTCTCTCATTTCCTTTCTTCCATTTTCTCTCATTTTCTCGCTACTAAACACCCCGAGGATGACAACTCAGAGGATGGTTGGCTAAACTCCCTTTATCCTTGAAGAGGAGGGCTACTGGGCTTCGAATATGAGGTAAACTGTTGGTTCTCATGTTTTTAACGCAAGCATTTATTGCCATTTATGTTTCTATCTCTCACTCTAGGCTTAAATCCCTTGGATGTGCCTTGATTAATCAAGATTGCAATCTTTTTGTGTGGTCTGGATGCTTATTGTTAGATCCTTATCGAGATTCATTAGTTTGGGCTATTTATTTGATAACAAAGTGCAGATCAAGCCGAAGGAATTTTAATCGTCGGAGCATTTATGTCCAATAAATGCTTATATCTCAAAGAAAGTTATTAGGGTTCGCTTTTAGTGTCAAATGAATATCCGGTCTGAAATGAGTATTGTCATCATCCTCCCCTAACGCGATAAAGGGACCCGAGGACCTCACTACCTTAGGATTTCAAACTTCTAGTGCCCGATGCTTGGGAGTTCTTTTATATTTTTCTTCACCTTGTTTTCAGTTTCCAACCATTGAAACCCACTGTTTTTACAAAACCCTGAAATCCAACTCTGAGAGTCCACCCATCTTGCTAACTAAGAATCATTCAGGCGAAGAAAATCCATCAATAAGGCTCCCGAATTCTAGAGTACTATACCGCAGTGAGAGCTGCGGCGCATAATAAGTTCATAAATTCATTTCAATCCCACCACAACCTACTTGGTAAACACGAATCATTTGTGAATTTTTGATCAACATTTGCTTATTTCGCTTCCAATTTTAGATCACATTTATGAATCTAGTGTAATGGTTTACATATGGCATAGATCTTGACTTAAGGCAGACCTAACTCTAAATAGGTTTGAGGCCATAAGGCAATATGACTAATGAGTCTTAAACTCGTCTATTTTTAGTATATTTTTCTTGCATTTTTTAAGCAATTTATGATTCATTTTAATGTAGAATTATGGAATAATCACCAACTTTGTGTTTTGCATGTTTTGAATGAAAATGAAACAAATGTAGCAAGAAAAGGGGTAAAAACTATTGACTAAGGTATAAATGTCCTGTCACTTCAGGTACCACATATTAGTCAAAATGTCAAGAACAAAGCCCTCAAGGTAACTAATAGTATGAGGCTGAAACAAGCAATGATATGTCGCAACAAGCACAAAGCCGAGCCAAAGCCTTATAAA
Organism: Tetrastigma voinierianum; assembly: GCA_016808115.1. Lineage (NCBI taxonomy): Eukaryota > Viridiplantae > Streptophyta > Magnoliopsida > Vitales > Vitaceae > Tetrastigma > Tetrastigma voinierianum. The sequence continues at coordinate 66,362 of JAEQBH010006667.1, read as the reverse complement.
GATTGTCGCAACATTTCTACAAATCCTTTGTTGCAACATAATATGAGAAGATTTGATGATAAATGCTGCAAACAAAGAAATTTGGCGTCTAACATAATGAAGATTAGAAGACATAACTATGTCATGACAATGGATTTTTATGTCGCGACATTGTCTAAGAAGTTCAAGAAGAATGTCACGACATTCTTCGTTTTGTCGTGACATTGATAAAAGCAAATGACAAGAATGCCCGTCAAACATCCAAAACTCCAAAGCCGCGACATAAAGAACTGAAGTGGAAGAAAGAATGTCGCGACACAAAAACTAAGTGTTGCGACACAAAATGGCGTGAGTAGGTGAGACAAGTTTCAAGATAAGTTGGTCATGACAAAGGTTTTTATGTTGCGTCAAACATTTTAGAGAATGACAAGATCAAGGTAGAAAATATATCGTGACATTTTCAAAGTGCGTCGCGACATAAAGTTTAGAAGTTAGCATCGTAAGGCAAGAAGGTTGTGTCGCGACATAAAACTGTCGCGACAACTACAACAAAATGCTGAGAGGGAACTCTGTCGTGAAATAGGAATTTATTGTTGCGACAAAGGTTGAGAAGAACTATAGAAAGAATGTCGCGACACATGAATTTATGTCACGACACATGAATTTATGTCACGACATAACGAAGAGCTGGAGGCAGAGATATTTGTCTCTGGACACCTAAATTTCTATGTCATGACATTAATCTAAGAGAAGTACCTAGGAAGAGAATCATAGACTGTCGCTTCACTCGCTAGAGGCAGAGATAAACTAACGTCGGACATTCCAAACTACCAATATCGCAACATAAAAAGCGTAAGCCGGTAAACTAAGAAACTCCGTCGCGGACAATGCAAATTTATGTTGCAACACAATTGAAGAGCGTTAAGAAGCAAACTTTGTAGCGACAAAGCTTTTTATGTCGCAACATACCATTCAAGTATTAACAATGCAAAGCATGAAAGAAATGTCGTGACTTAGGACATTTGTGTCGGGATAATGACAAGAAAAAATCATATGAGCTCTATCACGACATTTGCAAAGTCCGGCATTTGGCAATTCAAGAAAAGGTACGTAACACTGCTTTAACACTGTGGTTACACCAGTAGTCTGGGACAAAAATAGCAAATACTATGTCACACAACAAAGATCGTCACTGGCCACTTGGGATCCATAATTTCAGTCATGCGCCCAACATTTGAAATTGTCAATAGAAGTAATATAAGTCATCAGAGAGCTTTCGCCAAATCCAAGAACATCTCGTAGCCGGGAGTATCCTTTGTATATTATTTTTCTTCATTTCATCTTTTCTAGGTTTCAGTTCACTTTACATTTTAGCTAGCATTTTCTTCTGGATTCGAGCAAAAGATCCTGCTGAAGTTTTGAGTTGCATTCATTGTAAAAATTTTGTTTTCATTATTGTCTAATTTCAATGGAATATGAAATTTTATAGAGTTCATTTATTTCAGTTTTCTTGCAATTTTAGTTAATTTTTCTGATCAGTTAGTCATTATTATTCGCAATCCGATATCGAGGGACTGAGCTCCTCCCGGTTTGATTGATGTTAGTTACTATTTTCGTGCAACTTGAAAGAACACTACTGGCAATATTAACTATTTAATTGGTGTTGTTCTTGAAATTAACTGTTCCGAATATTAGTAACTTGTACCCCAAAAATGACTGTATCTTGCTTTGATTTCCAAGAGGCCCTCTAAGTGACATAGAGATGAAGACTATAAGAGCATAGAGCGCTTATTCAGGGTGAATGCTAGACTAACATTATAGAAACTAATGAATCTGAAGATTACTCGATGCAAAGATAAATCGTGATCATCCCCAAGCCAGTTTGTAATTTTTCAACCCTGTGAAATTTCTAAGGCTACGGTAAATTTTGCACTTCTTTCAACTTTCCTAACATTTGACATTTTGATTTTTGATTTTTCCTAGTCTTTTCCTCGTAATAATTAACTTATGCAGTTTTTGGTAATTAGATAATGATATATGGGTCAAGGACCCTTACAAAGCAGATTTTTTAGACATTCAATAAAGTAGTTTTGGAAAGCTTGTTCTACAAGCCATTTTCTCATTTGTTACATAAAGGAGCGGATTTTAGAGAGAAAATAAAAATAAAATAAAGCAGTAAAGTAAAATCGATAATATATGTAAAAGGAGAAATTGAGTTCCACGTCACTAGGTTTCGTGTTCCTTAGGTAAAAGCAGGGGTTTTCCCTGGTCTTTTCCTCGTATCAAGAGGACATCACATAGTTATCTCCTTACTAAAATACTAAATCCATCCCAAGGTTACTCGAAGAGATCGAACCTAGGATTTGCAAAGGAAATAAAACAACACCTTGAATTGCCTCCCAATAACCCAAAATGATAACTAACTAACGTCAATGGATCTAGCACAAGCATCCACCGAACCCTAAAAGCTTACTGGCACGATCATTCAAGGTAACCCGGAGGATTAAAACCAATATTTTAAAAGAAACCATTAAGGTGCAAAATAATTGCTAGAAACATGGAAAACCCTCTAATTCCTTTCATTCTAAGACTTCACCTTGTTTCCTTTACTCTAAGGAAACGAAGGGTTTAGCCACTCCTCCTCTTCTCTGGCCGTTTATCTTAAGTAGAAAGGGAAGAAAGCTCTAAAGGCTCATTGGTTACTTATTGCTAGGATCCAGTTGATGTTCATCACATTATTCAGACCATTAGAAGGTTGATTTTAAGGAGATGTTATTCATCATTCGAGACCATTAATGGGACGCAAATACCTTTTTTTTCAATGATATTTGCTTCTGTGTGGTCGGCTTATTATAAATTTACACCAAGAACCGATTCACCAAGATAAGCTTTATTTTCTTAATCATCTTTCAAAGAAAACCCATCCTCGTGGACGATCCTAGAATCATTATATCTTATAGTAGCTATGCTATGCTAAGATGAGGTATTAGGTTATAAATTTTGATTAATACTTACTGGGCGCATTTAATCAAATGACGTTGTCGGGGATAGCGCCTTTAGTGCTAATGACTATCTTTGGTGGATACTTCAGACCTCATCACAAGTCGGTGATTTTTCCTTTTTCGTGTGTGGGGACAAGAAAGGATCACTCTCATTCTTCATGGATTCAGCTGAAAAGAATTTTCTACCACCCTTTTATCAAGCCTCGATGGCTATTTAGGCTACTTCCAGATTGAGATTGTCGGAGAAGACAAGGAGAAGACCACTCCTTCACCTTACCATACCTCACCCAACATTTAGTAATATATGCCTATGTGAGGATGCCCTACCGTAATCTAACCATTCCAACATGCATGTCCAAGATTTTTAATGATTCAGGGAGCGTGATTGTGGAGGTCTACATGGATGATATTACGCTTTATGGAGGAGCTTCAAGAATTCTTTATCAACTTGAAACTGCTCAAAGATAGATGTATTGAGAATAACTGTGTCATCGGGAAAATGTCATTTTATGGTCAACCAGTAATCAGGTTGGGGATATTATTTCCAACAAAGGAATTGAGGTTGACAAGGCAAAAATTGAACTGATTTCCAAACTGCTTTTTCCCACGAATGTGAAGACTGTGAGGCAATTCTTAGGGCATGCAGGCTTTTACAGGAGGTTCATCAAGGATTTTTCAAAAATTGCTAAACCTCTTTATAAGCTATTAGAGAAGGATGCCAAATTCGTTTGAGATGAAGACTGCTAGAAGAGCTTTGAGGAGCTCAAGGCCTACTTGACCACTGTACCAATAGTGAGAACCCCCAACTGGAAGTTACCTTTCGAGGTTATGTGCAATGCAAGCGACCTCTCCATTGGAGCAAATTTCTTTAAGGGCACAAGAAGGAAACCTGTTATCCACTATGCAAGCAAACATTGAACGAGGGCATTGCAGGAATTACACCACCATAAAGAAAGAGCACGTCGGCAATGGTTTATGCTTTGGACAAGTTTCGTTTACCGTCGGGCCTGAGACAATCACCTTCATCACTCACTGAAGACCGCCTGTCGCCAAATTTTTCATGGTTCAAGAGTTGTCATGGGTTCCTACTCCAAGAGTTCAACTTGTAGATTAAGGATAAAAAGGGTGTGGAGAATGTTGTTGCAGATCATCTCTCGAGACTAACAACAGCACACAACACTCACAACCCTCCAATTAATGACGAATTTTGCTGAGGAGTACCTATGTAACGTCCTTGGCCCGATAGGTGTACAAGTAATCCCAAAATATACTCCTAAATAGCTGACTTGTTTAGGTATATTAATAGCTGAACTGATCCTTTTCCTCGAAAATAAAATAAGAGACTCGAATTGAATATTAGAGACAAGGGTAAAGTAGTCATTTACCACTTGAGGACATAGTGGTCATAAATGAGAAAGACTAGGGGTTAATATCTAAAATGCTTGAAAATGAAATGTAAATAGAAGGAATTATGGGATTAAAGGCAAATAGAGAAGACAGAATAGAGATAAAAGAGAAAAGGGTGGACCAAAATGCAAAATGAAAAGTTAAAAGCAAAATGGGTTTTTGACTTGGCTAAACATGGCCTTAATAAAACATGGATTTAAGATAAAATTGGTCTCATTCGAGAAAGACCAAATCGTGAGAGAAAGAGAGTGGGAGAGGAAAAGAGAGAAGAAGAAGAAGAAGAAGAGAAGAAGAAGAGAAGAGAAGAAGAGATAAGAAGAAGCAAAGCCAAAAAGGTATGGAACTAACCTTGGGTATGAATTCTAGTATGGCTCATATGGAATTTGTATGATTATTATCTTGTTGTTCAAACTCTGGGAGTTTTGCTAGATTTCATCCTAAATCAATAATTATGGAAAGTAAGGTGGATGAAACCTTAAAGAGTACAAGAACATATGAAATCCTTTGAGGATGGTTTACAGTTCAATGGCAAGTAATTGAGTTAGTTTGAATAAACTCCCAACTAATCTATAAATAGGTTATGTATGGGTTAGGATCCATATTATAGGGTTTGAGAGTAATTCATGATAGTAGATTTTGAAATAAGATAAGTAGTGAAAGAGGATTTGAGTAGAAAAGAGATTTACACACAAGACGATAGTAAATCATTTTGAGGTGTACATGAAGCAGAGTTGAATTGAGTAAGAAAAATATGGAAAAAGTGGTAGGCAAGCCTAACATCAAAATAAAATTGTTAATGTACTGGTACATGTAATGCTCGTTTCCAATTTCGACCAGCTCTCGCACTCTCGCATGCAGTAACTTGCTCATTTATTATCCGATTTGCATTATTCAAGTGGCTAATTAAAAATAGACTTCAAGGGAGAACCAAATATACAGAAATAAAGGCATCACACCTCCGACTCTATGGCCCATAAATTCACTCAAAGTGGGGCTATGTGCAAGCAAATTCCTGCATCAATTTGACTACAGAGCATCCTGAAGTCTGTTTAGAGCATAACTCGAGTTCCGTGCCCGAATTGGGTGATTCCACTGGAGAAGAAACCTTATAACCATAGATTCAAATATGAAGAAAACTTTCTTCAAATTTATGAAGTTAAGACCCCAGAAATCAAGGATAATAAGTAGGTGATTCAGTGAGTTAACCAAATTGGCATCAAAACATGTTGTAACTTGTGCTATGTGGTTGAGGGCTTTAGAGAAGGAATTTTAAATTGAAAAATTTAAATAGATGCGTCATTGGATATAAGGAAATGATCTGAGAGTTTCATAAATTTTGAAGATCGTTTTTTGAATAATTTTTGGGTCATAAAAGTTCATAGTGAGGTACTGTTAAAAAAGGTCAATAAAATGAGTGTTTTTTTTTTTTTTTTGGGCTTTTTAGTGCTCAAGGATAATTTGTTCATTTGGATTTAAATGAATGTGTATGGTGAATTAAAATGGAAGTTATGATTAATGTGTAGTTGTGCTTTTCTTGACAAAGGCACGGGAGCGACGTCCACGAGTAGGCACGGGAGCGACATCCACTAGCCTCGTAGAGATGCTTGACGGGGAGTGACGCGGATTCAAGGTAAGTGGTTCGCCACTTAAGATCCTTTCCAATTTCATGTAATTGGTTGATGTTGGTAATGAATATGGTAGTTAAGTAATCTAAAAAGAAAATATTTGAAAAGAGAGTTTTGTAGTTTCAAAACAAGTTAGATTTGCGCTTTTGACAATAAGTAAATGTAGTTTTAAAACCCATGTATATTCCTTAAGATATAATGAGATTTAGCGTTATGTGACGACGCAGTAAATTCCATCCATAGTCGCTCACAATAAAGAAAAATTAGCACTACGCGACTATGCAAAAAATTTCGTCCGTAGTTGCTCAGTTTCATAGAAAGGAAGCGCCACGCTATGATGCGCATACACCCGCACGTAGTCGCTATTTGTATAGTTTTATACTATGGCGATGGCAAGAATCCGTCAGAAGTTGCTCAGAGTTTAGCACTACAATTACAATGCAGTAAATTCGCATTGTAGTTGCTCGCTGATAGTTTTAGCGCCCTACGTGCATGCAAAGTAGAAATTCGTGAACGTAGTGGTTGAAATGATCAGTAAGCTTCATTGCGTTAGTTTTAAATCGCCCCGTGGATGGCAAACCAAAATAATTAAAGGATATACATAGGGTTTGATGTAATTATAAAACAAAATGATAAATTGTCATGTTAGCGTATATGATATATATTCGCAGTAATTAACTTGTTTGTTCATTTGTAGCTATTTATATTCCACTGTGCCATCGCGACGATGTACGTCATCATTTTGTTGTCTATATAGGTGGGCGATTTATGACCTATGATGTAAAACTTTATGTATGAGATGGAGATGTAATTGAACAACATATATTTAGATTTTGAAATTGTATATTTGTAATTATCTTTTGTAAATATGCTACGGGAGCCATGAGAAAATTGTGTTGCAATGAAATTTTGTCGGATTAACTCTTATCTTATATTTTTGATGAGGACCAGAGGTCCTTATGATCAGAGTTGGATTTTGGAAAATATCGAGTTTATTTTATACAGTGGATTTTGTGGCTTGGACTGACCAATTAGTCGTGCGAGGTCGTCGAATTCAGAATCTAAAGGTGTGCTTTGATAGAAAAGTGAAAATTTTTATAACCCACGTTTTCCAAAGACACTTTCAGTAGTTTTAATGGCTTAGATTCATGGTAACTCGTCACGAGTGAGCTCATCGGGAGGTTATTGTGGAGTTGCCGCTGCATTTCCCCTGTCACTAGGGAAGGGGGTCCTCACAACCTACCCTAATAGATACTCCCCATGGTATGCCCACATTGCCAATTTCGCAACAAGAGAGTTACCATATAATGGAATGCACCGCAAGTTTCCTTCTTCTGCAGTATCCATATCCTACTATTGGGAAGAGCCCTTCTTGTATAAATATTGTGCTGATAAGATAATTAGAAGATGTGTGCCCGAGAAAGAACATCAAGGGATAACAAACATTGCCATGAGAATGCAGCGTGGAGGTCATTTTGCTTCCTGCAAAATTGCAAGAAGGTGCTACAATCGGGCTTTATTAGCCTTCTCTTTCAAGGATGCCCACGTTCATATGCAGGGAATGCAACACCAAGTAAGATTTGGGAAATCTCTCGTGAAGTCACATGATGCCTTCTAAACCCATCTGTAGTTGATTTATTTGATGTTCAAAGTATCGACTTTACGGGACTATCTCCATTTATCGCTTTCTTTGACATGTCTACATTTTGCGACTCGACTATGTGTCGAAATGGGTTGGAAGCAAGGCCTGCGTAGCTGCACTACGTGGTCGTGTTGAAATTCCCCCGAAGGAGAACATCTTCCGCATTTAGGTCCCTGTAAGGCCATAATCGCGGGAGTGGAGTAGTCCACACTCTACAACAAACCCGGAGAACCTCCTAGCTAAGTATGATGTAAAGCACAAAGTGGCCACCCCTTACCATCCTCAAACCAGTGGTCAAGTTTAGCTCGCCAACAGGGAAATCAAAACAATATTGATGAAAGTGGTAAGCTCCAACATAAAGGACTGGTCTCTCAAGCTATTGGATTCCTTGTGGGCATATAGAACAACATACAAACCATCCTCGCATGCCCCTTATCGCTTGAAGGTCTTATGCAAGGCACATCACCCGCCTCGTGGAAATTGAGTATAAGCTCATGGTGGGCAAACAAAAGCCGAACCTGGATATGGGAAGAAATGGCCTTAAAAGCAACTTGATATCAATGAGTTCAAAAGAGCCGAGAATAAATGCCTACTTCACAAAGATTGCAAAGACAAATTAAAGAAGTGGACATGATCACCGATATCCCATAAAACTTTCAAACAGACCAAGTGTTTGCTTTGCGACTCTAAGCTCCACCTCTTTCGCAACCAAGTCAAGATGGATCGACTATTCATCCATCGTTGTATCTCAATGGATCAGTGGGATTGCTTAATTCTGGGCGGGACAACATGGCATTCAAGGTCACCTGCAAAGACTAAAGCCCTATGCGCATAAAGATTACGCAGACAAGGAGGAGATCCTCCTGACCCTTCATGAATCCAAAGGTTACCTGTGTGGGTGGTCTCTTTGCAAGACTCATAGGCCACCCCCAAAATTTTGTTGAGATTTTGTTTGTTATTTTCAGTTTTATTTATGGTTTTACATAATTTCTTTATTTTTAGTTTATTTTTCTTAGTAATTTTTTTGTCTTTCATATGCATATTCTCATGAATTTTGGTTCTCTGCTTACGGTGTGTAGTAGAAGGCTAAGCTTTTGTTGCAGTTGAAATCGTGCAAAGTAGAATCTGGAGCAACAAGAGTCCTAGGTTTTCGAATTTTTTGCACTAGGTTATGAAACCACACCCGCACGCCTTCATTTTCCATCTCCTCGGGGTCCTTTTTTCTTTTTTCTCACACATTTTCCATAATTATTCTAGATTTTCTAGCCCTATTTTTAACACCCCGTATGGACCCAATCGGGCTAACTCCTTTACCCTCTCGAATTTAGGCTTAAACCCTACCTCCCTCCTCCCCACCCCCCTTTCTTTTTATTTCCCATTTTTCATTTCAACAAATTTCTTTTCCTTAAAATAAACACTCCTCCTCCCATTATTCCATCTCCTCGGGCTTTCACCTGCAGATATGTCAAGACACGAAGGACAACAACCACAGACCTAAATGTGCGGACTTCTTCCCTCCCGTCGACGGCTCCTACCCCGTCCCTTTCATCCCGCGACCACCGTTGCCCTCCTACCACACCACGCCTCCACCGCTGATTCATTCACCTCCCAAATAAGGTTATTTTGAGCCCCGTCTGTCATGTTTTAAGCGCTTTTTATGTACAAATCAACTTTGATAACTCAATTGATACATTGGGGTCCCGACTTTGCTACTTATCACATTTTGTAGCTCTATTATTGTAGTTTTACAGGACAAATACCTCATTATCTTCAATCTAATTCAAAAACAATGAACCCAAGCTGAATTCGAAGATGCATGATTAAATCAGAGGAAATTTAGAGCAAACTGACAAGAAAGGGGCTGTCGTAGAAATTTGCAAGATTGCAAGAATCGAACCTCGTGAATTTTCACAAAGTTGCGAATTTCGCAACACCGCCTCACCCGTGTCGACCGCCCAATTCCACCTTTCTTTCTGGTTTATGCTGCCCGCTCTCATAATTTTTTGGTTCATTAGTACACTTTTGTAATTTCCCTTATACTAAGCACCTATATAAGCCCAATCTTGTCATAATGAACCAACTTTTTCATCCATCAATCAAATCGTGTTGGTACGGTAAGTCCCTCCTCCTCTTGCTTTTGGTGATTTTCTCTCCTTTCTCTTATTTTTGTATTTTTCTCACTAGCCAAACACCCTTCGATGATGACAAATCAATGGATGCTTGGCTAAAAACTCCTTGATCCTTGAAGAATAAAAGGCTACTAGGTGCTGGTTTTTTGCCTACCGCATGTTCCCATGCCTTCATGCATGCATTTAAGGGCATTTGTGCTCCCCGCTGCTCACCTTCCTCGTTAAAATCTCTGCATGCTCTCCCTAATGTGTTTTTAAGTAAGTTTTTTCGGGGTTCAAGGGATACTATCTGTTAGATCCACCTGATGCCTGCCACATTGTCTCCATTAGCCACTGTATGTGTTTATGAGATATGTTTTCTACTGTTAGTAGGACGCTTATGCTCAACTAAATGCTCACTTAAGAGGAAAACTTGGTAGGTTTAGGTTTTAGTTAAATGAAGATTCTGCCGGAAATGACTATATGTCATGATCCCCACCGCGAGGAAAGACCTGAGATCATGTTCACAACCCAGAACCCGCTTCTCCAAAGGGTCCGAAACTGGGCGATCCTTCCTGAATCCCTTTTACTTCTCAGTTATCTAGTTTTCAAACTATCTACACATCTATTTTTTTCAAACCCTACAAGTCCAACGAGAAAACACCATTTTCAATGCACTGTAATCCCTCTCTCACGAAGAAAACCCATCCCGTGTTCGACCAGAGCCACTATACTCGCAAAAGAGGTTTCCATACGCCGCAGTGTGAACTTCAGGATATAAATTTTGTTGATTCCTAACACCTACCGCGGTAATGAATCAAATGGCGCCTGCTCAATGGGATTTGAGCCCTTTGAGCTTAGACACAGAAGCTGGAACTTATGATTCACACCAAGTTTTGGTGAAATTCTATCTCTTCCTTTATTTTACCATTCTTTTTCTCACTCTGCGCTCACTCGCAGAGTTGGAAATTCACCTGCAGGGGAGTTTGAAAACTTTACTGTGCAGACTTTTTTTCCCCTGTTTTGATTTTAACTAATATCAACCTTTTTGTTAGTCTAAGTCTTGTTGGTTTTTGCTTGCTGTGCGTTCATGTTCAATTATAAAGGAGATCGCAAACACCGCAGCAGATTAAAAGGCTATACTCCACTCGAACAAGGGTGCAAAACGCTGTACACACCAACCGATGGAGACCCCACCCGAAGAGCAACAAGATGTCAGGGGTTCACAGGAGCCCAGTTTCCACGGTGTCAATGAGGGATCACATACACCCACCAGCAGGAGCGCACCCTCGCATAATACCCCCCGTAGAGTGATGCACAAAGTTGAGACCTTATTTTGGTGCCCCCCGCTTCCTGAATCTGTTGTATGGAGGAACAAATCCATACACACACATCCGGATTTTGAGGAAGTTTGCACAACTTTCAAGGAGGGAGTATTTGATATGGACTTGCTAAAGCCGGAAGCCTTCACCCTTCCAAAGACAAAGCTACCGCTACACCCACTAAGGCTAAGGACCATCGTGAACCGGGCGAAGCACAAAGCTGAATTTTTGAAGAAGTTCTTCAAAGGTACATAAGACCAACACTCAAGAGAAAATTATACCACGTGCCTCATGACAAGAGAGATTTTATCGCCGGGAAAGGTATTCAGAAACCATAGTGCATGCCCTCACCATGGCTTCTACACATCGCCGTCAGTGAAACCACTTCTACGAGCGGAATGTCCCCCGCCATGAAACAACTCTGTGAGACCATGAGGGGACTTCCCACTGAAGAACTCCGATGTAGCCAAGTGGACTTCCTTAACTATTTGGTTGAAACCTCCAAGGATGGATGAGCCAACCAAGGGAGGAAGAAGATAGAATGAAGCACACACAACTGGGAAGGAGGCATTTATTCACCGATCGAGGATGTGGAATTAAAGGCTGTTGTCCACCTCGCACGGTATGGGATGGAAGAATCCTGAATGGAAGGAAACCAAGTGGTGAGGTACGCAATGACTCCGATACATCTACGCCCGCCAACCATGTGTTTCAATTGTCAATCTACTAAACCATCAAGGAGAACATTAACTAATTTCCTCCCCGCAGTGGATTTAATGTTGAAATGCAAACAGTCACGTGGCCAAAATAAAGCAATTAACTCCATGCCCAAGATGGCAACACCTATAATCCCATCCCAGTTGAAATCCACCCCAACCTAGCCCGGAAGCTTCCAAACCCCCGCAGATACGTTTCCCCCCAAACATCGCCAGCAGCAAAGAGATGGTTCTACTCCTCCTCAACAGCCTAAGGTGCCACCAACCTCATCACCCGCCGAGCAATACCGCGACCTGAGCAAGGTGGTGGGGAATCTCAGAGAGGAGTTAAAACCATTAACGTCATTTGAATCAAAGAAACGCAATGTAGAAAGCCTCCATGGACAAAAGAATTGATGGGCTCCATAAAATCCTAAATCAGAAAATTGATACCATGCAGTCATCCATCAGTAACCAGACCAATCAACAACAAGTGCAGGAGAAATGGAGATTCCCTTCCCAGACACTAACTTTAACAAGGGTTTGGAACAACCTGATGTTAATGCAAGAAGTTGTATGGTCACATATCAATATGTAGTGATATCGCTATGAACTTGAATTCTGATTGTAATCTTCCTGGGACATTCTATCAACGAAATCTGAGACAGAATTTCCAAAGATTCGAGAGTATTGATTGTCGAATTATTGCCTTCCATTTGAAAAACAAAGAAACAAATTTCTGAGTCAGAAATTTGAAAATAGTCAAGAGCATGCATGCAGCAAGGAACAGAAAGCTACTGAACAAGAGACTAGTGCAGAAGGGTTAATATTGAAGGAATTGCCCAGTCATTTGAAATATGCTTTCTTAGAACCAGAAAAAGGAAAACCAGTAATCATATCAGCTGAATTTACTCAAATTGAAAAACAAAAGCTGCTGAAAATTTTGAGGAAGTACAAGGAAGCTATTGCTTGGTCAATTGAGGATCTTAAGGGTATCAGTCCCTCCATTTGCATGCACAAAATATTGTTGAATGATGATGCAAGAATCCTATTGAACACCAAAGGAGGCCAACTCGTGGATGAAAGATGTTGTCATAAAGAGGTGTTGAAATGGCTGAATGCGTGTTTCATATGCACATCGTATAGATCTCAGCGAGCCTACCATGTGGTTCCCAAGAAAGTTGATTCACCGTGATCATAAATGAAAAGAACAGAATTGATCCCAAGAACTGCGGACAGGATGGAGGTGCTAAAGGTGCAGAAGACTACAGAAACTCAACATCGCAACCAGAAATGATCATTTTCCTCCTTGCCCCTTCATTATCGCATGTCAGATAGGTTAGCAGGACACCACTTGCTTTTGTCGATGATATTCTAGATATCCAATCTACAATGGGACCAAGACCAAAGAGAAACCACTTTTACATGCCTATTTGGTATTTCAATAATCACTGAATCTCATTTGGTTTGAAAATCCGCACATTCCAAAGGTGCATGCTGTCCATATTCTCATTCGCGCATAGTTGTTATCCTATGATGATTCTACAAACACAGATCGTAATCTTGAAAATTGTCCCCGCATAATTTAGGACAAGACTTCATGTGCCGTGATAAGAATCTAGCTCGAATCGTGAAAAATGCTCACTTTACGGTAAAAGAAGGAATTGTCCTAGTGGCACATGATTTTTAAGCGGTGGCTAGCGAGATACAAAAGCCCAATTATAAAGAATCTTATGCCACCACAATACCAAGGGAATAAGAAGTTTTTGGGACATGGGCCGGGTTTTATAGAAGATTCATCGTAGACTTCTCCAAAGTTGCTAAGCCATTATGTGAATATTACTGAAAGGATACCAAGTTCAAATTTGATGAGTCCCGCCGTAGATCTTTCAAGAGATCAAATCAAGATTGGTCAGGTTCTATCATGGTTAAACCATATTGGAATAAAGAATTTGGAATCATGTGTGATGCCATGATTATGCAATGGGAGTCAGATTGGGACGTAGAACCGACAAGGTGTTCAGTGGCCATATACTATGCCGCAAATAAAAACTCTTTAAATGTGAAGCTCAAGAAAATTACTCCTACTACTGAAAAGGAGAGATGTCGGGCAATAGTATTTACATGTGAAACAGGTCATATTTGGGTCTCGTGATCATTATCCACATCCCGATCGCCGCAATTAAATATCCGATGGCAAAGAAAGAAGCAAAGCTGTTGACTGATATATGGGGAACAGAGACAGTGTGAATTTGATCTAGAGATCAAAGACAAGAAAGGTTGTGACAATGTGATAGCCGATCACTATTGAAGAGTTGAAAAGCCTACTGTACAAGAGGAAGAGAAGGAAATAGCATAATATTTTCCAGATGAGCAGTTATTCCCAATGTCACTCCAATCACTTTGGTATGCTGATATTGTGAACTTTTTAGCATGTGGAATTATGCCACCAGAACTCGATTACCAACAAAGAAAAAAATTAAGGGCTGATAGCAGGTTTTAGCACTGGGATGACCTAATTATTTAAAAAGACGAGCTGATATGATAATCAAAAAGGTGTGTACCGTGAAAGTGAGCAAGAGCAAGATTCATATGAATGTCATGCATCACCATGTTTGAGTGATATTCAGGAGACAAAACAACCTCAAAATTCTCCAAGAATCAAGATTTTATCGCCTACTATTTTCAAGGATTTAGTTTGAATGGGTGAAACTCGTGTGATCAATGCCAAAGAATAGAAAAATATCAGCAAAGGCATGAAATGCCCCCGCAAGGTAACCCAGTGGTGCAAGCTTACTTGATGTATGGGAATGATTTTATAGGCTCTTTCCATCTTCATTTGGAAATTTATACATACTCTTAGTCAGGATTATGTATCCAAATGGTCAAAGTGGTGCAGCTCTGTCTCAAAATGATGCTAATACACATGGATTTACAAAGGAATATTCTGAGCAGATTTAGAGCACCTAGAACTATCATCATGATGGAGGAAGCTATTTGCAAATAAAGCTCACTGATCAAACTTATGGGAAGATATGGAATCAAACACATTGTGAGTCATCATCATCCCCAAACAAATGGGCAAGTCAAAACTTCAAACATGAGACAAAGAAAATCCTTGAAAAGACTGTAAGCTCCAGGCACAGAAGAGACTGGTCTCTGAAACTTGATGATGCACTATGGGCATACAAGACTCGCTTATAAACCCATCGAATGTCCCCATACAGGATTGTCTTTGGCAAGACTTGCCACCTTCCTCTTGAATTAGAATATAAAGCTATGTGGGCAATCAAGAAGCTGAATTTTGACTTCAAGCCTACTAAAGAAGAAAGGCTACTTCAGCTAAATGAATTGGAAGAGTTGAGGAATGAAGCCTATGATAGTGTCAGAATCTACAAAGATAAAACAAAGAAATGGCATGATCAAAATATTTTGAGGAGAGAGAATCAAAGCAGAGGACAAAGTCCTTATTCATCCCTAAAACTCTTTCCAGGAAGCTTAAATCAAAATGGAGGGACCGTGAGATAAGCGCAGTAATCTAAGTACAACCTTTGGGGCGTTGACACCGAGAACCAATAACAACAGGAATTCAAAAGTCAACTGCAAGAGATTGAAGCTATCATCGGGAGAATTCAGGATTGCAAACCGACTTAGTTCGAGTGAGAAAATATGGAGAACAAAAATCTCATAGCAAAGAAGTCCAGAACTGAATGACTGTAATTATGTCTTTGTGGAATGGCAAATCCACACTGGCCAAATTTATTTGGGACGTCTATTCGGCATTTCATGGTTTACTAATTCTTGTGATCTTTTTTTATTACTCGTTGTCTAAATTACATATGTTTCTCATAGACAATAAGAGTGTACATAAAGAGGAATCTCATATTCAAACTTCCACCGCATCATATAGAGCAGACAAAAGGCAAGATATTCTTTCTCTAATTATTTGAATTTTTGTCTCCAGACAAGTATGATTGGAAAGTCTGGGGAATTTTTTATTTTTATTTTTGTGCTTAAATCCTTGAACTGACACTTGAATGGATTCACAATATTCGAATTATGAATGGAATTGAATTGCATCGCTTTGGATTGATTCGTGAATCGAACTTGCCGAGAATTTAATTGTTCAAGGAGACCTGAAATTTTTTCTTGGTCGCAACATGATTTTTAATTATACGGTGATTTTAGTCTCCAAAATCATGTTCGATAGGTCATACCAAGAAGATCATCAAGAACAATGTTTGAAGAAGAGGTTGTGACCACATCTCGTGTCGCGATTAAAATCCCTTTTCTGGTCGCGGACCGACTGTCCAAATCTCAATAAAAATAGGTTTTAAACCTTTCATTTGGGCGTCGCAACATTGGAGATAGCATTTATTGAAAATCATTAATTAAGAGACTCGAAATTTAATGTCGCTACCCCCATGTCGCAATCATGACATTGAGCCCAACTTCCATTCCAATCCGCTCCAGCATATCCAATCTATTCAAAACTTTCGCCACTTTTTGTGATTCATCGTTTTAACTTCGACCTAAATTATTAATAATAGAACTAAACTCAAAATTTAAAATTAAAGGAATCAGTTTAGGTCGCGTATTTTCGAAAGAAGAATTCAAAGAAATTGAATGCCTCTCAGAGAGAAACGACCAAACTTCCTTCAAGTTTTCCTATTCTCCTTAAAACCCTCATTGAAATAGCCAGCTGGATCCGAAAAAATTTCACTTAGTTCATTCATTGGGAATATTAAAAAGAGAATTAAAAGCTTCTTCATTCCCAAGAGAATCAAGGTCACTATAAAAGGATGGGAAGTCACATAAAGAATAAACAATTAAAATAGAGGAAAGGGAGAATGAGGAAAAAGACAAGTTCCAAGGGTGCAAATGCAGAGCGTATGAGGTTTGAGTCGAAACAACCAATCCTACCATGATTCCAAAAATTCTTTGTCATTACAAAATGGATGATAAGGAATTGAAGAAGGGTTAACCAGAACCCCATCATCCAGAGGAGGACTTGCATGCAGGAGGCAAGGAAAAAGGCTCACCTTGTTAGAACTCAAGCCCGGCTTATCAACCCTTCCTTCCTACAAATTGCAGATGCCAAGGGAAACCTATAAAGTAGAGCTTTTCTTAGGAGGAAGGCATAGGGTTTGATCAAGAACAGAGAATTTTCCTCTGGATTAGATACCGGGGTCTTATTTGTACTTTTGCATTAGTTTTTGTATAGATAGAGAACTGATTGTACAAATATTGAGATGCTCATATTTGAATAAATAAAATTCCAGTTGCTTAACAAATTGATTGTTTTAGGTTCACAAACTGATATGCTGAATTGTGTGGTTTGTTTCATTAATTATTTGCATAAAAAAATATGATAGCCTTGTCTGAACAATGACCAAATGACCAATTCTGTTTTATCCCAAGAACAACAATGAAAGAAAAATAAGGGCAGACATTAGTAAATGACTTGGGGAGTTGCAAGATTAGTCGAAATCAAGTTTAAACCGTAGGAAATAGTGAAGAGTGTATATTACTAAAGGAACAAATAAAATGATCAAGTTTTGTATCATAAAACAAGAGTCCATACAAGTCTTGAAAGAACTAAGGTCCTACAAAATTTCGAACCTGAAAAGAATTAGTAACATCTTCCTGTGATTCACAATTCAGTGATATAGGTCCTAGAACTTGTAAGATTATCGTCGAGGCGAAATCCTAGGTAAAAATAGCTGACAAGAAGTGATAGAGGCCATCTTTGGAAGTTTGAGCCTTCCAAGCCTACTCCCTCACTATATGCTAAGGCACATAGACTCTAGTCCTCGATTCGAGCTAAACATGCCCGATTTCTTCAATTAGCAAAGAATTAAAACTCGAACTTTCCCTTAAAGTAATCTTGAAAAGAAAGAACCCTAAATTATCCAGCCTAACAACAAAGTTCAGAAAGAAAGAAAAACAAGTTTGGGGAATATATTTCCTTACATTACAAGGAAGGAGGAGAAGAAACAAATCAAGAACTAGAGAAAAAGAATAGATTGAAAAGAGGAATGTTTTGTCTTCGCGGGCTCTATCTCCCTTGAATAATTAAGCTCATAGGGTGTTTCAACACCTAGTACCCTAATGCCAACTGGTATGGGAGCTGCTAGCCCAAAGTTCTCTAAGAGTGATAGAAAGCCTAAGAAGACAAAACATTGTACTGTTCTTTCCCCTGAAAAAAGAAAAAAGATGTACTGCATCAAGATTTAGAGAATCTATTACAAGGAAGGAAAAGCACACCCAAAAGATTAGATATGAAGAGAACTAGGTAATTTAGAACCACAATTTTCCAATTATCTACCCAACTACTCAAGCTAACATTGGGAAGCCTGAAGACCTCTTTGATTCTAAACATCCTACTCTACATTAGCGAGATCAATATGAAAAACAAGCCTATGTATCTGACTAGTTTCCTCATGAGATTCTCAGAAGATTAACTAATTCAAAAAAAGATGAAAAGGATTAAGAAGATCTGTACATAGTCAGCGTAATCAATGATCCGATCGTACTGCAAATGCAAAAGAATCATCATTGTATTTGGTGGATGTAAGTTGAAACCACCTTTCCGTAGAATTGTTGTAAGATATCTACTTCCATCATGATGATAAACGATGAATTTGAAAATGTCTTAAATAAACATTTACTGAGACAAACATCTCTGTCAGGGATGAACTGAAAATCTTGGGCTATGACCACGAGTCCAAAACTCATTTGATTCAGCATATTTTTCAAAATATTTTGTAAGATAAGTATAGATTCGCGCAACATGGATATCTTACTCAAATTCAATTTTTGCAGAAAATTACAAAGATAATCGAAGGTCCCAAAGAAACCGTGTAAGAAAGCGTACTCTAAAGCGTAAAGATGTCGCAACTTAAAATTGAGTCGAACAAGAAGCTCACGCTTCGCTTATTTCCTGTGTCACGACATCACCAAGACTAGTTTTGAGGCAGAGAAACAGAAAGTTTTATCAAATTAATAATGAATTGTTCACAGCAGCACTGCACAAGAATGAAGTTGTATTCAGAAATTGTCAGATGAATCACTAGTATCATGAGTGCGATAACTTGCATGACACATACCCGGAGGTCATCTGATCTGCGATGTTCAACAGTCGGTGGTTTAAAGCGTCCAAACCCTGAAATGAAGGACTCAATTGAGTCTAACGGTCGCTCGTGTCGCAACACATGAAACTGGATTGAAAGTCACAACATGGAGTTTGAGGTTGCAACATGAAACTGAGCCACAAACGGTCCCCGCAAGAAAAAATTGGAAGCTGCTACCACTTTATTAGTCATGACCTCGGGGCGAGCGCGTCACGAATCATTTAGGGTCGCGACCAAGAAACATCGAGAATTAATCCAGCCGTCACGACTACGCTCGAAAGCAACTAGACTAAATGCAACTGAGACCAGTAACTGACAGGTGTCGCGACACCATCTTCGAGGTCGCGACCTAAATATAGTTAAATACATTGAAGAACCATTGCGAATCTGGCAACGGTGGCCGCGAAACGGTGAAGAAGCAAGTGGCGAATATCAAAACGGTCGGCATAATATTAAGGTCGTGAACCCAAATTGAACATGTGAAGGCGTAGTGCTGAGAGTCCATCAATCATTTAGGTCGCAACCTAAAGAAGTAATGAAAGCGTCAAAAACCGTGCCCAACCAAGGAAGTCCGACCTAGAGTTAAGGTAGTAGAACCATAAATGTGGTCGCGACCTAAAACTGAGTTCGCGACATACAATACAACAAGGAAAAGAAGTCCTGACTCAGAACTGAAGTGATGACAACAAAAACAGGGTGGCAACCAAAAACTAAGGTCGACGCAAAGAACGCGAGAAGAAACATAGAACGAGGTCGCGACATGGAACTATGGTCGCGACATCGGTTTTTGAAAATAACTAAGCCAACAAGGTCGCGACTATAATTGATGTCGCGACTACTACTCAAAGCAGCTGCAAGGAACCAAGTCACTACTGAAGTTATCAGGTTGCAACTGAACGAGTACAAATGAGAGAAATCCAGGTCACGACATCGCCGAGGTCGCGATACATGATACAAGAATCGCCTCTTTTCGCTAAGAAATCCACCAGAGCTCGGGAATTAGTGGCCCATTTTCTTTGACATTTATAAATAGACTTTTGAGAATAATAAAGTAGTCAACTGATATCTATAATCGGGAAAGGAAAAGATCTGTCAGGATATTTTTAGAGTAGTAGATTTTTACTTTCTTTTTATTTTATTTATTTTCTTTTTCCGGATCCGAATCGCGAACTAAGTAGAAAATGATGGTCTGGATCAACTTTGATTTTCTTAATACAATGCCGTCAAATTAATATCCTAGATAAATTTCAATTGCTTCAAAGATATTATAATTACAAGGTGAATTTGATCAATGATCTATTGTCGGGTCAGAATGCATTTAGGAAACTAACTTCGCTAGATCGGATTTACCGTTAGTTACAATCTTTTTCCATTTAATTTAGAGAGTAGAAAACATTGATTTCAGATTTATTTGATTGATGTTATTCTTGAACCTATCATTCCCAATGATAGCACCGAATACCGCCAAGGATGCTTTGCTCGATTTCCAGATGCCCTCCTGTAGACACACAGAGTTGAGATTCTCAGAGTCTTGAGAACCCAACAATAACAGACTTCATCATCGATGAACCACTGCTTCTATAAGGGTTCATTTCGACAAATTCCCTTTTCACTCATAATTGATGTCGAGTGGAGCATTTATCAATATAAATACTGAGATTTTACCTCAATCTAAAGGGGAATTCCTAACCACGTGTTAATGAGATCTAATCATAAGGGAAGAACCATTAGATTTAGTATTGATTGAGCTCAACAATTTAGATGGTAGAATTTTTAAAACCCCGAGAAGGAACAAAGATCCACAGTTCAAGAAAACGGGTATGAAGTATCGAAAGAAAATACCTGCATCTTCGCAAGAAGCTCAAAAATACAAGCATTATTAAATCCTGTCTTTTAGAAAAGAAAGAGATCCTTATATGAACATGGAGAAATCCAATGGCATTGTTAGGCAATCTTGACAAATTCAAATCCACAAGAGGAATGCAGTAACGATGAATAGAACTGACTGCTTCACATTATAGGTGTCCATTTCTCACAAGAAACTCGATTCAGTCCACACTGTTCTTTATTCATATCATTTATTTCATACATAATAGTTTATGCGAAATGGTCACAATTTGTGATTAAACTCTCATTATCCATTCAATCAATAGTATGACCTAAAGTATTTGGGTAGTTGATTTCCAATTCTTATCAATCCCGGAATGATATCTGTATCCTATATCCCAATTTGTCACTTGTATGACCTGGAAGAACTATGTTGTTCAGCAGACTTAACCTAAAATTTTGAATCCCCACACACGTGAACTTCTTTATCCGCTAAAGCAAAGTCTATCCACCTTAACATAGATGCAAGAAGAAGCAAAGGTTCCTATAATTATGTTAATTTTCGAGGGTTTTAGTCTATATCCAAAGAAAATAACTGGCGATCCGTTTCATCCAGATCTAGAGAAAACTAGGTTTTTACTCAGATCATCCCACAAGAATTACTCATCGCCATTTTAAAAATACGCTTCCTGTGTTTCACAATACTAGGATTTGCTGATACTTCTCCGTGACTACGGCCTCTCCACCACTAAGAGTGAATATTCAACCTGTGATGCCCACTTCACTATCTTTAACCCACTGAAACTGAATGAGTATATCTGGGTGGTTCGTGTCTCCACCGATACTATTGGCATCCTCGTTGTCCTAAGATACTGGCAGAATATACTCATCACTATCCAACACCCATCTCTGTGGATCGGGATTGGTAACAACCGACTCATCCTTAATGCATGGCCATACGCCTCACAATACGGCACTACGAGGCCGCCACAATCGGAGTGGCATGTGGAATTCGGCTCTTATCCTTCCCCTCTCGAGGTGTCTTAGACACCGCTTCCTCGAAAGGATAATTTACGGCCTGCATTGCATCTTCTTAGAATCTTGCACTGTGGGACTCCAGGTCCACAGCACCTACCAATATAAGATGCTTGAGAAATGTGCTAAAAAACTGTCTCATAGGATTCTTATAATTTGGATCCCACAATAATATAGTCATTCTAAATCTTTCATTTGAAACGCTGGCTAGCCATTTCCTTTTACATTCGATAAATGTTTCTACATCATTCCAATATAGAATATCATCACAGAAGAAACTAAGAAGACCACCTTCTCTTCTTTGGATGTACTTCTATACACAAGGTTCATCAACATTTTGCTCAAACTACGCTTCGATAGTTTCATCAAATGCGGGATTCCAAGACCTTAAAGCTGGGCGAGGCCATAAATGGACCTAACCAATCCTCGAGACTTTCTCACATTGGCCTTAGCCACAAAAAAAACCTCTCGTTGCACGTAGATGCTTCCTCAAGATAGCTATCTCGTAGTGCCGTCTGATATCCATTTGCCATATCTCATAATCGAGACAAGCTGGGCTATGGATAAAAACGCAACACTTTAAACATAGCCACTTCACAGAAAGTTTCTTCATAGTCCACTCTCTTTCGCATAACCTTGTCAGTCAGCCCAGCTTTGAAAGTTTCCACTTTCCCATCTATGCCTCTTTTTCTTTGAAGATCCATTTACAACCCATGGATCCGACATCCTCAAGTGGATCTACAAGTCTCAGACAGAGTTGCAGCACATGGACTCCATTTCCTCGTTCATAGCATCTTGCCATTTGTCCCTAAGAGAATCAACATCCATGCAGTCACTAAGATCAATGACCATCCCGGTTAAGTAATCCACACCAGAAACTGTACTCCTTCACGTCCCAATGGATTGGCAAACACAATCCTCCCACTCACGGCCGAGGTGTTGTGGGATGGCCCTGGTAATATGAATAAATGGTTTCTCGACTATCGCCTGCCAATGGTTTACAAGTACTTTTCTGGCCAAGACTTAACAATAGTTCCTAATATAACCTTATTGTGAGGTTTGAAGTCATTATATAGTCATCTTCGAGAAAAGTCGTGACGGCATTTATACAAATACTTTCTTATCCAAGGACTATGTAACAAACCTCCCCTTATGCTCGATAAACACAAACATACACACTTCGCGGCGGGTTCCAGAATCCCGATCTTCCTTCAAAGACGGTGACGAACACCTATATGAAAAAGCGACATAAACTATTTTGGCGTCCATTCCATAACTCATGTGTCTTGATCACTTGTGATGGAAACCACATTCAAATGTGATCGCATTTGTAGTGAATATCCCCAAAATGAGATTTGGTAATGAGGAGTAGTCATCATTGATCTAACCATATCTAGCGCTCATTCTTCTCTTTCTACAACACCATCTCGTCATGGAAATGTTCCGTGTGTTAGTGAGTCAGATGTGATCCCATGTTCCAACAAATGATCCTCGAACTCGTATCAAGGTATTCACCCCTGGTCCTCGTCCGGACAGCCAGTGATTTCACCCAATCGCCAAACGTACTATGAATTCAAACCCTTCCAAAAGTCCTTGATTTCTTATGTAATAGGTAAACATAACCGCATTCCTGAATAATCACAACGGTTGGTGACAAAATATTCATTAACTGATCCATAGCTTCACACCAGTAATCTTGCATCGTCATATGTACAAGTTGAAGTGAGGTTCTTGGATTCCCACCTTGTTGAGAAGGTCCTTAGTCATTTTACCTTCTGTAAAACAGGATTCACAAACAGAAGAGTGTCCAATGATTTACTTCTCTTAAAGGACCATCCTTTACCAACCTAGCTTATTCTCGGCTGCTAATGTGGCCTAACCCGAGATGCCAAAGATACGTGTTATCACTATGGGAAACTTTTTTGGACATTTGTTGATTTAAATGATGTTCTACTTTTGAATAATTCGAATTATTTAATGATCGCCACTATCTTTAAGACGAGTGATCTATTTTCAGTTTCCACAATGACAAATATCTGTAAACCACTTCTTTAAATAACAATCTCATTATTAATAAAAGAAATTATTAATAATATTCAAGATAGTATAGAATTACTCGAACGAGGCAATACATAACAAAACAAGATATTTATTCCCAAAATTTAAACAGAGACTCAATCGCCTTTTCGAGACGCACTTCCCACTACCAACCTCATGTTAACGCCCTATCAATGAAGTTCCCTATAAGAACTAAGATCCGTGAAAGAAGTATTCAAACATGGTTAGTGGCTCCTCGAATCAACTATCCAAGGTGACAAATCATCTTCCACTAAGCAGCTTCAAACCAAGAATCATATTTACCTTCTCTCTTCAACACTCAGATAGATATTATCGTTTAAGGCTCTTCAAAGGACTTTCAGCACTTTAATGGAACACTTCCCAGCTTCTCGTCCCCGGGGGGGCTGTTCTTCTTCTCTGCCTTTGTCCCTTTCTGGGTTGTGCCCAGACTCCACCTTGTGTGTTTTTCCTCTTTATTGTTGCTACCACAAGAGGAAGATGGCTTATGCTCGCAACATTTGCTTCGCCCCTTCAGGCCTGGGTTTATCAAAACCCTTTAAACACTATAATATTCTGAGCTGGAGAGTCATGTTGTAATCATAACTTGTTCATAACATAGTTATGAAGAACCCGGAGAGTTCTGCGTGAGGGACTTCAAGGATAATGTCTAACGAGAAGGCTCATCAATGGTGGCCCCATGAGTCTTCTCACAGCGCATCAGTTCATCATGTTCAAAAACATGTTCCATGAGACTGAACCTTCTTCATCTTAGCGTTTATGTCAGCCTCCGCTTTCCAAGGACGCGCAGACCAGACTCGGGACCCCACCGCTTTTTTCTTTAAAGTTACACCGGGCACCCAGTGTATACGGCTCACATCTTAAAATGTAATCCAAATATTATATACAATCAAAGAACTACCACGGAAAGCGGTGTCCATCAAAATCTGCATAATACATAATCGAGTCCCATTTACAATTACAAAACTGAACTTTTACTTATACAAATCAGAGTGCGGAACCTACATGTAGTGAACCTTACAAAGCAGGTCGGGCCCGGGCTTGTAATGCGGATGTTCGCTGATGTCTTCTCCCACCTACACGGATTAACCTGTGGCTAAGCTTTACGCTAAATGGGAAACATTTCATACGTAACAGCATGCACATACACAATTATAAAATAATTGTATAACCATAACAGATATCAGAAATTTCATGCGTCGCAGCCATGAACTATTGGCTAAGCACGTCTTCCACACAGCTTATTTATTCGACCCCGTAGAGTTACAGCTTATTCTTTACGCAGACTTATACTTCTAATGCATTTATTTCTTTTCATTCTGACTCCCCGTAGAGCTTAAGGCACTCATTCTGAGGTCATACTTGTAAGTACTACAAAACTTATAATCGGGTCTTTAATGGAACTTATACTTATCTTACTGATCTTATACTATAATTGGATACGTATACCCGTAGTGTACAGCGAATATTTTATCGGGTACAAGAGTGCCCAGAGGTACCACAGAATACATTCCCTTATACGAAGGTACCGTAGGTACCTAACTGACCTGATTCTCATCTTACTGGATAATGGAAATATCCATAGGTACCACCGAGCCATACAGATACAGACTCATCTTATATCTCATTATTGTGAGCATCTCGTAGAGGCACCGCTGCATCAGACTTCGATACCTGACAACTGAATCGTCGCAGTGAGTACCCGTAGGGTACTACGTAACGTATCGATACATACGTAACTTATTCAAGATATTTGGTACCCATAGGTACTAAGGCAGATCTATCCAAGACAAGCTTATCGTATACACAGGAGCACCTGGGGAGGGGTACCACAGACTGATTCAGATATTGTGGAGTACCCTTTGTGTACTACTTTAACTTATCGATCAGACTTATCAGATATGACAAAGAGTACCAGAGGTGCCCATGACTTATACGCATACAAAGATCCAGTCAGATAGCTATGATATCCAGAGGGTACTATAGACGTGATCGTATAAAAAATGTACTTATTTAGATTCTACACCATAGTACTACGTAGACCTTATCTCAGACAGCTTATTGGGGATACTGTGAGCACCAGAGGTACTCACAGACCCATTCGCATACGTGAGCACCCCAGGCACACTTAACTGCATCAGATTCAGGACTAAGAGATGAGTTAATCATAAACGAACTTATTCAGATATTGTGAGTAACCCGCAGTGCATTCACGTAACTCTAATCGAATACGTGAGTACCCGTAGGTACTCGTAACTTATTCAGACATACTTCCGGAGTACCCATAGTACCACAGACTTATTCGCATATTCGGGATACAGGAGTACCGTAGGTACCGCAATGCATCGACACTACGTAACTTAATCAATGCGTGGAGCACCCGCAGTGCATTCGGGCAGACTTCTAATCGCAGACACGTAACGTAACTTAATTAACATGTGGAGTACCCGTGGGTACTATTAACATTTATTGGGCTGTGGGAGTCACCGCAGGCAACTACGCACCTTGTCCCAAATACAGCATTCAGAGGTGAGCCACGCACCTTATTCGTATACGCAGTACCTCGTAGGTACCGCAGAATCCGATCGACGCAGGACGTAACTTATTCAGTAATTCGGACTTATCGATACTGTGAGTACTCCTCGTGAGGGTACTACATAACGGATCAGATCAGGACTTGTCAGATACAGGAGTACCCGTAGGTACTACAGGACAGATCAGATAAAAACAGAACTTATTCAGATTCGGGAGTACCCGTAGGTACTACAGAACTTAATCGAATACAGGAGTACCCGTAGGTACTACAAACTTATTCGTATTCAAAGACACCGAGCACGCCGTGACTTATACAGATGCAGGAGTACCCATAGGTACCAGCTGCAACGCAATCTGCAGACTATACCCGAGGGTACCATAGAGCTTATACAGATACAGGAGTACCTGTGAGGCATTGGCCAGTACGTATCGATACGTGACTTATACAGATGCAGAGTACCCGTGAGGTACTACGTAACTTGTCTCGTATGCGTGGAGCACCCATAGGTACTACATAAATCATACACGCAGGAGTACCCGTAGGTACTACAGAACTTATACAAATACAGGAGTACCCGTAGGTAATGATAAGCCTTAATCGTGAGACAAGATAATCTCGTGAGGTACTACAAGGTAACTTTTCAGATCATCACAGAACCGTTTGACTTCCTAGACCGCACACGATTAAGTAAGACACAAAGACAATAAGTACCAAGATACTACACAAGCATGGCGCCAGAAAGACTAGTCATCAGAGTGTCGTAGTACCATCACTAGGAGTGCCGTAGCATCAACTCAGAGTACCGGAAATGTCTTGATCCAGAGTTTGTTAACTGATAATCGAGCATCAAGTACTAATCAGAGTGCCAGTGAGCACTAATCGAGTACCGGGGGTTACTTAATCAGAGCGCCAGAGCACTAATCGAGTACCGGGCAATTAATCAGAGTGCTCTGAGCACCAATCAGAGCACCAAGTACTCAGACCCGTGACGTGGCGTTGTCATTTAATAACTGGTCTGCACAGTTTTGGCTAAACTATACCGAGTTCGTGATCCTATTCATCTTATAATAGGCATTGTTAGCCACTCGGTCGCTGCTCACGATGCATTTAATCCATATACCGTAAGTTAAAGGTGACGAGTAACAATCACCATCTATATATTCTTATTCTTCTACATGAATCATCTTTACCAGAAATTCGGGAATCATTCCACCCGATCTTCCAAACTCAGTGTTATGGCATTTTCATGCCAACTAGTCGGCTCCGATTTAAGCACTCGGGACTGCTTTGGATTACTGATTTTTCCGTCTTAACTTCATATTCCACACTATGTCCGGTAATTTATTTAAAGCTAAGGTGCTAAGGGTTCTATTCCCAACTCGGAATCACTCCACCTCGGAGCACCGGAGCTTCCTGGTTACGTCCAAACAGTCCCGACTTCCATGATCACCGATGCGGTGAAATGGGCTTGCACATACTTCACACTTTGAGTGATTTTTCTGACCACATAGAGTCAGAACTGGAGACATCTTTTTCAAATTGTCTCCTTGAAGTCTATTTTACGTATCCACTTGAATCACTCAAATCGGATAAGAAACAGGAAGTTATGGCCAAAACACGAAAAACTGGCCGAAAACTGAAAACTGTATCAGTCCTACCGGTAGCACTTAACTCCTACGTAGGACTTGGCCAAAAATGAATTGTAGAACTGAAGAGAATGCCCACTGGTAGACTTAAGTCCTACCAGAGACACCGAACGTCCGCACGTGTGTTTTCTCACATTTTTCCATACTTGCATCCATATTCATCCCTACTCTTCAAACACACATCAAATTCATTCCAATTTCACTCGAATCTCTTTTATACTCAACACAAAATCATCTTTCAATTTCATATCATCCTTCAAAATCCATCAAATACTTCTTCCAAAAACCCTATAATATGGGTTAAAACCCATACACAAACCAAACATGATGCTTAGTTAGGTTTATTCTAAACCCTAACTCAATAGCCTTATCTAACCATGAATCCATCCTAAAGGAGAGGATTCACATTGTTCGAGAGTCATCAGTGTTCATCAACCTTATTTGCCGCCACCCTTTGGGCTAAGATGAAACCTCAGCAAAAACCCTAGATTTGGGCAAGATAATAACCATCAAAGCACGGAAATTCATGCATAAAACTCACAGAATCCATACATACCCGCCTATACTGGGCTTGCTCGACCCCATCTTCTTCCTCATCTCTTCTTCTTCTTCTTTCTTCTCTTCTTCTCTCTCTACGGGCTCTCCCAATTTGAGACCAAATCTGGTCTTTAAAATCCCATGTCTCTTAAGCCTTGTTTGGCCCTCCAAAATAACCCATTTTTGGGTTAAGTTTGCTTATTTCATTTCAAGCCCCATAACCCTTTCCTATTTATGAATTAACTTTCCCTTATTTTCCCCATTTTGGCCTGCTAGTCTCATCAATTAACATCTTTGGGCCCCATTTTGGATAAATCCATAAAATTGTCCATGTTTTATAACTTTCCGGGTCTCTCATATTTCCTTGTCTCACATTTAACTCATGAAACAGTCAAATTAGGCTTACAAAATACCCTAAACATGTCGAAAACAACTATGGTATATTTCGGGGTGTTACAGTTCATGTAGCTACGAGTAGCTTCATGATGGCACTAGTCAGATTGTTGCCCAAACATGGCCTAAAGAGATTCCCAAATCTCATATGCAATCTCCATGTCCTCATGCTTCTTCCTAAGAACATCGTTCATGCTAGCAAGCATGTAACAACATGCTTTATTGTTGGAATGAATCCAACAATCATATCTATCTCGCACATAAGAAGTGCTTCAGCAGGGGCTCGAGGACATTCCCCAATGAGAATGAACTGGGTTCTCTACAAATTAGCACAATAATGTTTGACTTCCATTTAACGGTTATCACCACTCGCCTTTTTCATTAGCGAGTAAACGATACAAGGTTGTTTATTGATGCCATGATTGCTGAAATTAAATAACTCAAACACCATTATAAATGAAAATAAATATCACAAGCTTTGTGTGTAAACGATGTATGAACTAAAATAAACACATAAACTTATGTCAATCCACGATAAATTGATTCAATAATTAATACGTGGGCTATGGTCTGTATACCAATTTGAAATCAACTTTGAGATCGTTCTCAAATTAATAAGAAAAATCAAAAATATCTCATATTTTTACTTATTAACTATCACAAAATTTGGTCAAGGTATGATGAACACTTAATCAGCAATTCTTATGAGTAATGCGACTCATTATTATTTCAAATTTAATGACTTAACTCAAATTGTCAGCCGTAGGCAGGACAACTCGAAATACATCACTCAATCATCTAAGGAAGTCAACCTTGGATATTAATATAGATAGAAACCCCGTAGGGCATCAAATCTAAGCGTCATAGTTTCCATTCATATCTCATGGTGTTGCACTAATAACGGAGGACCGAGGGCATATTGTCAACCTTCTCCCACTCACTATTTTGAAATAAGTGTTTACTATTAAACATCATATGTCTTATAATCCTAGCCAGCTATTATATCCTATATAATTAATTACCAAAATGTGAACTCTAATCAAATTATGAGTCAAATCATCTGTACTGGGTTAATTAGACAATCTAATCCTATAAATTGCTGGCCTAACTATTGTGTGTAAACCTAGTATATAAAATAATCGTCAAGTCAAATTTACCACTAATCAATAAAATCTTTATTTTACTAGAGTTGAAAAATCTGGTACTTCTTTCAGATGATAATAAAACTCCTAATTAAATTAATGTGAATTTTACTCAAGTTTAGCTAATTAAACTAAGCACGTTATTTAATTAATTGTTCCATCAAAGATGAACAAGATAAGCACATAGGACAATCCTAATTATAAAGTTCTAGGAAAAATGAATATGTATGCAAAAGCATTAAATGTGGGCATTCATGTATGGCATGTTAAATGCATTGACATGTTATCAATCATATCAATAACAATAAAGAATAAAATAAATAAATAAAAGAAAGCAGGCCGAGTGTCTTGGGTATTTCTAAAATTACAACCCTTGTAAATAAAATAAATAAATAAATAAATTACAAAGTTGGGCTTCTGCAGTTACATAACTCCCTTATCTGCTTCAACTCTTTGTGCAAGCCCAATCCACCAACTCTTAATTCAATGATTAGCTGGTCTGTGCTATATTTCAACCCTATTTTTACACAGTTTCGAGCGCTTGTGTACTAACTGTTATAATTAACCACTGACATGTTCGGGTCCTTATCGTACTACCGATCATATTTGTGGCTAATTTTGCGCTTGCAAGCTTTTAATGCCAAGGTTTGTCGTAGTCATTCCAAGGCATGGTTTGTCTGTCGAACTCAAGATTAAGGTATCAAAAATCAAGAAAAGAATATCGAAAAGGAAAAGAAAGAAAAGCAGTACGAATCGATGAATAGCAGGGATTGTCAGAGTTTCAAATACGATGAGCGTGAGGACGCAGGAGGCACTCGCTTATTATACGAAATTTCGCCACAATAACAAATTTTCGGGCTCCCCGTTGCAGGTACAAACACCCGTTTGATTTCTCTGCTTTCGGGCCTCAATGTAATTATACTATTTAGGATAGATTGGTATTTTCACCGGTTTATACTACATAGTTTTATTTTATGAAATATTTACACCAACTTTTCATTAAAGGCATTTCGAATACGCGACACTGCTTTCTACTCTCATTTTCTCTCTTCTCCTCTTTCTCTCCCTTCTACGCTAAACACTCCTCAGAATGACAACTCAAAGGATGTTTGGCTAAGGTCTCAGAGATCCTTGAAGAAGATGTGGGTTGCTAGGTTGGGAAGTAAGGTTTGCATTTTGTCTCCCCCCTTTTCACACAGGTTTTGACATTTTGTTCCAAATTACACCTCTAGTTTAAATCTCTTTTGATGTACTCTTTTGGCCAATACTTGGCAAGCTTTTGTGGTTCAAAGGTATTCTTAGCTTTAGATACACCGGGAGTATCCATTAGTTGGTTTACGAGCCACTGAGGTAGGTTAAGGTTATATTAATCCGTGAGATGCATCCCTTCCGATCAATACTTGGTAATCTTTTGTGGTTCGGGGCGTTGATGCTTTATTATTAGATCCATCTGAAGATTCATTAGTCGCCTTTACGAATCATCTGATGGGTCAGATGTGATGATTTTCACTCGGTAGGAACCATAAATGCAAATAAATGCTTTCTATCAAAATGAAAAATTATTAGGGCTTAGTTTTTAAAGTTAAATGAAGATCCTGTCGAATCGACTATAGGTCATCGTCCCTAACGCGAGGAAATGAACCGCAGGACCCTTTGTAACCCTATCAACCCAACCTAGCAAATTCTTCAAAGATTTCAAGGATTTCTTTACACTTTATTTTAGTTTATTTCGCTTTATTTTCAATTTCCACAACATCAACTCCACACACTTTTTACTAATCGAATCCTAAAATCCAAAACAAATTCACCATTTCAGCCTAATGTAAATCATTTATACGAAGAAAACTCCATCCCCGTGTTCGATCCCCGATCGCTATACCCGCAAAGAGTTACTACTGCAAAGAGGGAGTAATTTAGGTTATAAATTTTGTTGATTCATAACACCTACTATGGCACGAATCATTCAATAACCCAAAACTTCTTTTGGGTAAAATTCAATAACTCTTTATTGACAAGGCCCAAGCCCAATTTTTCTCCATGAGACCATAAAACAATTTTAAGCCTTTAGACTCGGGTCACAAAGCCACCACTATGGTCCAACAAGCCATAGGGCCTAGAAAAATAAAGTATCGAAGAGCTGCATTGTAGGAAACGAAGTTGTTTCCCGTCATCTCGTATATGTGATCATCTTTCTGTATTTTAGTCATAACTTTCTCTCTGGATGTCCATATAAGATGATTTTTGAAGGTATAGAAAGCTGAGAGGTGTGGCTACAATCCATCTGTTAATCACTTTCTAGATTTTGATCTGATCTTCTTATGTGCAAATTTTTACAAAAATAAATTACAAAAAAAAACTTATGCCCCATTATGGCTTGCACAAAGTTTGCAGCGGAAGATTTTGTTCCATTAAATTTTACTCTTTTTACGATCCTATTGTACATGTAATACTGAATCTCAAATAAAACAATAAAGAAGAGTTACCTCTATCAAGCTCAAGGAGATTTTTCTGCAAGTAGGCTAATAAATCCAATATCCTTTGATTTTTTTTTTCTTTTGTTTTACACGATCTTCTAAGTCATTCCTCTTCACTACAGGGTACATGTGGGCATACAGATTAACAAAGGTTTTGTTTTTAGAACTCTTGATATTCACAACGCATGAGATCAAGAGGGTTAGATGGAGGCAAAAAATGTGAAACTCTTTTTCTTTTATTTTCCTAATTTTTATCACCCTCGATACACTCAAGGTTTTGCTCTATTTATAGGCAGATGCCTTGAATCGATCTCAACCATTGATCATGTATATTTAAATATTGAATTCAGTAATTAATTCAAATTAAGTGACCAAAAATAAATAGGATTAATTTCTCAAATTACTGTTTCATCCATATAGTAATTACTATTAATTAATTAATTCAATAATTAATTAATGTTGTTAATTTCTCAAATTAACCGTTTCATCCATGTAGTAATTACTATTAATTAATTAATTCAATAATTAATTAATTAACATTTAATTATCCACTACTACATAGTTACTATGAACAGTTTTTTACAACTACGCCTAAGGGATTTCTTTTGTTAATTTAATAATGTACAAGAGCCTTACGTAGGCGCTCGGATCCATATAGCAGAACCTTCACAATTTCCATCCTGGGTCCTTGATAATTAATTAAACTCTTCAATCAATTAATCTAATTTATTAATTCCAGTATTATTCCACTAAAAATCTAAACTAACTTTAAATTCACGTATCACTCATATTAGCGATACTCGCAGCCCATTGACATGACGTCACATCACTAATCCACCAAAATCGGGTCCCATCATTGGGAGTTATGAATCACATCATTTACTTCTATTGATATTCACATCCCAAGTTCCATTAATTCACAGAGCGCTAATTTGAGTAAACCTATTATATATTATTAGAGTGCTCAAACCGTCTAGTTCTAGAATTAACACTTAAGGAACCAATTATCCTGGGCCTCAAGAAGGGCTCGATTCATATCCGTA
The DNA here is from genome assembly GCA_016808115.1 of Tetrastigma voinierianum. Taxonomy (NCBI): domain Eukaryota; kingdom Viridiplantae; phylum Streptophyta; class Magnoliopsida; order Vitales; family Vitaceae; genus Tetrastigma; species Tetrastigma voinierianum. The sequence goes on along the minus strand of JAEQBH010006667.1, from coordinate 32,740 downwards.
GGGATATATTCCCAACCACTCATCTCTTATCGGGCCTCCAAGACACATAATATCTGTCCGGTTTTAGATGCATCAGAACCTATGAATCAATCAAAAGGCCCATTGAAATAGATAGGTGTCCATGTTACTCAAGATTAAGATCAATCGCATATGATCATCTGTTTAATACAGCTTAAATTTTAATTGTACCCAGATATTCTTCTAAGAGTTTAATCCATGTCTGGTCTTGTCTTATGTAATCAAATTACATAAAGCACCAATATTTTAATGTCACTACATCAGTAATCCAGATCAAGATTATTGCATTCTTAATGTTCAATGGACTGCATTTTAGTATTATAGATCAAAGACTTTACTTTAATTTACTACTTACGCTTAGTTTATTATCTATAATCTTGATCATCTCATATATAAATGTTAAGTATACTAAGATTATAGTTACATTAATAAACTTTGATTTTCTGATATTTACTAAATTATACAACACATGCAGCAAAGAATCAAATATAGAAAATTGTTTTCAAGGAAGCAGCATAAATTATATGCTTTTGTGTAATTGATGTCAAGAGAGATTCTTCTTGAGGAATATCTACAAGAGTGTCATATATCTACTAGAATCAAAAATAACTTTGGTATTACTCAATAGTTCCAAACAATCTCTCAATCATTGTCCTGTCCCTGTCCGATATCCCAAGAGGTATCATGATTAAGGTTAAAGTACAGGATCAACATCCAAGATATCATCCCTGAGCACCTCAAGTCTAAGAATACTTGTACCATTGCACGATGTATATAACCACCCATGATTTAAACAGATGATCCATATGACTGTCTCATTGGCTGTGTCTCCGATGCACTTAGCTACTCTAGCAAGCATCCACAAACCAACTCTAATCTACTCGATCACGCTTATAAGATCCATCGCCGATCCAACTCAAGAAGTATGGGACATGTGCTAGCCGTCCTGATCAACAATGTCCCATTTTGCTGATTCCATGATCAGGATAATTTAGGACACTCAACATAATTGCACATGATATAGTCCTATTATCATGATCCCATCATGACTTCTTCTTAACGCTATGTTACGTATCATGGACTTCACACCTGATTAAAGATCCGTGACAATTCAACGTATTTGCATATCAAATTAACGAAGAAGCCTTTCATATTAAATAATTACGCTGTGCAAATAAGTGCTAATGGCATTGCCTTTAGAGCACTTCTCTAACAAACTCCCACTTGCACCAAAGCCAATCGCCTCAGATCTCATGCCATGTGCTATAACGCAGATTCGTACTTCTTTTGAGGAAGTGGCTTAGTCAAGGGATCAACAATATTCTGATCAGTGGGTATTTTCTCTATCTTTACATCATTCCTTCCAATGATCTCTTTGATCAAGTGGTATCTCCTGAGTACGTGTTTGGACCTTTGATGAGACCGTGGTTCCTTGGCTTACGCTATGGCTCCATTGTTGTCACAATAAAAGTATCTACACAATTCTAGGTACCACCCTAGTTCAAAGAATGAACTCTTTATCCAAACCGCTTTAGTCAGCGAAGCCGCGATGACTCGATCCAAATTTGTAGAATCTGCGCCAAGCTTCTATTGGAACACTTCTAATCGATCAGCTTCTCCACCATTCAATGTGAACACGTAACCTGATTGAGATTTGGAGTCATCTCTATCAGATTGGAAACTGGCATCACTATACCCTTCAACAATAAGATCTCCATCTCCATAAATCAAGAATACATCCTTAGTCCTTCTCAAGTACTTAAGGATATTTTTTACAGCCACCCAATGACCCATTCCTGGGTCTGATTGGTATCTGCTCGTGACACTCAGAGCATATGATACGTCGGGTCTAGTACATAACATAGCGTACATGATCAATCCTATAGCCGAAGCATATGGTATCATATTCATGTGTGTCCTCTCATCTTATTTTTACAGACATAGAGACTTCTCGAGAGCGTGATCCCACCAACCATGGGATATATCCCTCTTGATCCGTCCATGTCCCTTTAAAGACTTTCATCTATGTATGTAGATTGTGAAAGACCAAGAAACCTTTTAGCTCTATCTCTATAGATCTTTATCCCTAATATATAGGTTGCTTCTCCAAGGTCTTTCATGGAGAAATTCTTGGATAACCAAATTTTGACGGATTGTAGTACTGAGACATCAAGCTTCCCATCACAAGATGTCATCTACATACAAGACTGAATATGATCAAAAATAACCCATTTGTCTTCTCTTATATACACAAGGTTTACCTGCATTTTATGAGAAACCAAAACTCTCGATTGTCTCATCAAATTGGGTATTCCAACTCCTAGATGCTTGCTTCAACCCATACAAATGGATCTCCTGGGTTTGCATACTTTACCGCCACTTCCATGTGAAACCTTCAGTTAGGTCATATACCTCCTACGTTTCCATTGAGCTGAAAGCTGTCTTTACATCCATTTGCCATATATATCTCATAATCATAAATTGTTTCGCATGGCTAGGAGTTCTATGGATTTAAGTATAGCTAATGGATCAAAGTCTCGCCATAATCAACCCATTGTTTTTTTTGACGATAACCTTAGCCTCACAAGCCTAGCTTTATGTAATCACATTACCTTCCATGTCCGTCTTCTCTTTGGAAGATCCATTCGGCACTTCAGTTTGGTTTTATCCCTTTAGGTGGATCAACCAAAGTCCACACTTGGTTGGTATACATGGAATCCATCTCCAACTTCATGGCATCGGTTTACTGACGAATTTCGAAATTGTCTCACGCATTCTTCGTATGCAGTTAGCCCATCATTTTCTATGAGCAATACGCTCTCTTTGTCTAACAGAAATCCATATAATTCGGGACAGTAACGTATCTTTACTCTCATTCCACGAAACACTTGTGTTTTAGAAGAGTCAGCTATTAATTCATCATCATGAATTACAGCTTCAGGTTCAGTCAGATGATACCCGTCTGTTAGAGCATCTTGAACTTCACTAAGCTCCACTTTGCTCCCACTGCCTTTTCTCAAGAGAAACTCTTTCTCTAAGAAGACATCATGCTTTGAAACAAACAACCTTTGTTCCAAAGTGTTGTAGAATTTATATCCTCTTGTTTCTTTAGGATATCCTACAAATAGGCACTTATCGACCTGGGCCTGCTTATCTCGATAATGCCCGGTCACATATGCAGACAACCCCATCACATGTAAGAAAGATAAGGCTTTTGGTTAGTCCATATCTCATATGGAGTAACTTCAACTGACTTCGATGGGACTCTATTTAAGATGTAAAAACAGCCTCAAGTGCATGTACCCAAAAAGGATTTAGTAAATATGAGTCTAAAAACTCATTTCATTTGTATCCATTTTTTGTATACCATAAGATAATTGTTTATTCATATAAACCTTGGTAATTTACTTCCAAATTTAATTTTTTAAAAATCACATTGATAAGTTTAAAATCCCAAAGAACCTGGAAGAATTCACCGAGAATAGAAAAGGAGGTCGTAATCTTGAAAATGCAGTTCAAGCATCGTTGAATCGCATTTCCAGTCACAACATCACCAAGACCAAGCATGAGGTCATACCAAGAAAGTGTGTGTGGTTGATACGAAAGAAATTATTCAAGGCATAAACTCGACGCGCCACAACTGATATTTTCATGACTTTGATCTGTTGATGAAGCCACAAAGGAAGTTCCCCAGAGAAACAGAGGTTACAACCAAGGTTTCAATGAAAACCTTATTCTGTGTCGTGACGTGCATTCCAAGTCACCTATTACGGAACCCGAATTGAAGTCACAACAAGGAGATTTGAGGTTGCAACTATAAGAGAGTCGAGAATCGTAAAACGAGGTTGCAACCTCAATATCGAGGTCAACATGAAGCCCAAGTCGAGCCGCCATTCCCGCGAGAAACTGAAGTTGCAACCATCTCTGTTATTCATGAAGCAGGTCTGACTAATCACTGAGGTCGCGCGATCAAAGAAACATCGAACATTGCCAGAAGCCATGTCGCAATCCCAATATCGAGGTCGAACATTTTGTGCAAACCTTGCCAACAAAGTCCTGCACTTCAAGAAAATGGAAGCTACGACCACTTAATCAGTCAAGAACCTAAAAGGAGGTCACGACCAATCATCGAGGTCAGCGACTGGTCATGACATCGGCATCAACATCCAGGTTCCAATATAAGCGCAGAAACACCTGATATTAAACCTCGTTAACCAAAAGGGAGTAACGTGACACGTCAAGGCAACGAGGTCACGACTTGCTTGGGGGCGCAAGGGTTATTAAAAGCAGGGCCATGACTAATTATCGAGTACTTGGGCAACTCAAATTATGAAGATGTTCAAGGCAGAAGATTAAAATGAGGTCGTAACCAAAAGTGAAGGTCACGACTGAGTAGGAGGCAAAAGAGGAAAAGAAATGTGGTCGCATCCAAAAACTGAGATCGCAAGGTGCAGTGCAGCAAGGAAAAGAAGTCCTGACTCAGAACTAAAGTGGTGACAACAAAAAGGAGGTTGCAACATAAAATTGAAGTCGTGGGACTTAATCGCAAACAAGGTAAACGACAACGGGAGGTTGCGACGCGGAGACTAAGGTCGCGACATCAATTCTCAGAACCCAGTCGAAGAGGTCGCGACCACAATCGAGGTCGCCAATTCACTAATCAACGGTCGCAAGAAACCTCGGGTCGCAACTCAAGAAACCTCGCGTTGCAACTGAACCGAGCAGATAAAGTTGGGAATCCAGGTCACACATCAACCTGGGAAGGTCGCGACACATGAGACAAGATCCGGGCTTTTTCTTTCCTCGGGAATTCACTCAGATCTTTGTGCATTCGCCCACTTACTGTGATAAACAATGCATAAAGGTTAGAATAGTAAAGTAACCTCTAACTTTTTTCAATTTCGACACCGCAGAACTCGATATGCGTTCATTGTATGTCAGGGTATATTTTCTTTTTCTTTTCTTTTTCTTCATTTCTTCTTCTCGGATCCTCGAATCGCGAATCGTGCAGTAAACGATCAAGTCGGATTTTTATTTATGTTATTTTCTTTAAAATTGGTCGCATGAAAATCGTGGAAATCTAGACAAATTTCGGAATTCATTTCTTCTCGCTTTAATCATGACATAACCACGATGTACTTGATCGAGCGCCCATTGTTAATTGTGATGCAAGACTAGAACACAAAATACCGGATTCGATGATCGCTAGTTACGCTTTTTCGCAGTTAACCGAGAGAATTATTCGCTGTACTTATTTACTGTGTTTGTTTTGAGACCTATGAAGTTCTCAATGGTAGTATCTAATACCGCTTTAAGGAGCGATCTTGCTCGATTTCCGTGGATGCTCCTCTCGTACATTACCAAAGTTGACATTCCCGAGAGAGCCGACCATTCACTTCATGGGTATGTTGGGGGACTACCATCATGAACCATCAGCTCTAAAAGTTCATTTTGATAAATCATTCTTCCATAACTGAAGTCGAGGGGAGTATTTTAACAATATAAATAATATGAGAGTTCACTTAATCTAGTTGAAGCTCCTAACCCCGTGTTAATGAGATCTAATCAAGGGAAAGGAAGAACCAATATATCTTAAGGACAAGCCACCAATTAAATGGTAGAACTTTTGCAAAAATCCTAGAAGGAAAGCAAATATTTGCGTACTATCAAGAAATGGGGCGTGAAGTATCGAGAAAGAAAAATACTCAGATCTTGCAAGAATCGTAAATAAGGTAACCTGGTCTGATTCGACTTCGAGAGAAGCAAGGGCTTCTAACCAATGAATATGGAGAAATCCAACTGCAACATTTAGCAATCTTGGACAAATCCAAATCCATCAATAAAACAGAGCAATGTACTGCAGGAAATCGACCATTTCATTTTAATTCTTTTGATAGTTTCGTTTCTCACAGGAACAGATTCGTCCAAAGATTTTGTTATTTATATTATTGGTTGTTCTTATGTTATTTCAGTTTATATTTTTGAAGTTAATAGTCTAGGATCTATTTTCTAGATAAAATTACTATCATTTTCTTTAAATTCAAATAGCATGTATTTCAAAAGAGGTCACAACATGCTTGATTTCAAATTACAATCTCTGTGGAATGATACCTTACTTACATCTAGATTTTACTACTATATGACTCCGCAGGCACTTGCAAAGGTCACATTAGACCCCATTTTTATAAAATCTCGAACACCAAGAAAGGTTTATTTAATCAAGCAAGTTTATCCAACCGACATGGTTGCAAGTATGTGGGCAAGGCTATTGTGAACGTGTGAATTTGAGGGTTTTCTTAGTCTATATCATATGCTGCAAACAAGTTTTATACTTTGCTGATTGAAAGGATTGAATAGATCTATATTCTAACAAAAGAGGGAAAAGCTAATTTGGACATTTTTCTAAAATTTTATAAAAGAAAAGACCAAAAACAGCTTTATAAGCAGCGGTTATACAAGCTACTGATCTTTAACAAACCATGTTGAAAATAATTTTTTAGCTTCACAAATCCTATTAATCGAGTGGTTTCACCTCAAGAGATCCTTAACGCACAGAGCGTGATCTCGCACTGGCCACGCAGACACCTAATTGAAAGAACACTTAGAATCTTGGCGAAAGATTAAAGAGTGTAATATGAACGCAGCCATGAAAGATTTAAAGACATGACCACGGGGAGGGGAGAGGCGATGACAGCTAAGGCCCCCATGATTGACATAATGGAGGATTTCTTCGAGGCCCACTATCTCAGAAGAATATTCTCGCAATCAGACAGCCTCACCGTGGATACAAACAACTCGAACTAAAGCCGCCTGATAACAATGGCGCAGCTGAAGACGCTCACCGGCCACCCCACCCCAAGCACCCAACGAGCACTGGGTAGATTTCAGATGGCAAATCCAAAGGAAGCTGAACGGAGTGAGGCCAGAGGTGATAAACCGCATCTCTTCCCATTTTCCTTAAGAGATATAGCACCCACATGGTATGAAATATTACCATATGGTTCAGCTGATACCCGGGAAGAAATGCTTAGCTATTACTATGTGTTCTTTCCCCCATCTCTCACCTCCGAGAGAAGAAGAGAGATCGTAGTGTCTCCAACAAAGATGAGAGCCATACATAGCCTCGGGATGATTCAAGAGGTTGTCAACATCCTGATGTATGGAATTGATTCTTAAAACTCAGATGGATATAGTGTATCGCGCCTTAAATGATAACATCTAAGGGCTGGGCATCATCGATGCTTCATGCCGAGGATTCAAAAAAGAAAAGTGCTAAGAGGCGAAGAACCGATAGAAGGTCCCGCTGCGTAATATGTAGTTGCTCCATCCAGTTTCATGGTAACAAAGAGAGAATGGTCATGGAGTCGAGTAAAATGATACATGAAGCAAAGTTAGATGCCATCATGCACAGGATGGACAAACATGAAAGAAAAATGCACAATGCTCATGAGATAGGAGCAATGGAAAGAGAAGCAAATGATAAATACTGTTGAAGTACCAATAGAAGAGGACACTTATGGGGTTGAGGAGGTTAAGTACGTGAATGAACCAAGAAGCTATCACTGCCAAATCCCATCTCCGCCCACACACTACAACTAACACCCGAGGAACCATGAGAATTTCATACGTCGAGATGCACAAGGCCCAAGGCATGGACGTAATCCCCTAACATGGTATCAAGAGGCTACCAAGGTTCCAAAGAAGAAGATCAAGGGTGACGGTGAATGACCATCGTGGTCAAAGAGGACCCAACCATTCAAGAAAAAATGCCCAATTCATGCTGGGGATAACAAGCAGGTCGCTTACACTTCCATGAACATAATTATTTCTGTACGGAAGCTCAAGTCCGACATAATTTCAAGTGTTTCGTAAGAATACAAGTGCCTCACTTAAGAACTTTGAGGACACAAGTAGGCGCCTGGCCCCTAGTATGCCAAATCGAGCAAGGGTACATTCCTAGTGACACTTTAAGAATCCAAAGGACTCAGACGGCAAATCAGCTTAAGAAGTGGAACAGCGGCAACAACAAAGAAGAAAGAAAGGAAACAAGAGGACTGATGTAGAACAAAGAAGAAACCGAGCGCGAAGAAGAGAAAAAGCACACCCGAAGACGCGTGGCTAAAGAAGAAGATACAACCGAATGTACCGCGAAGCAAAGAAATGTAAACAACATGGTATGTACTACTATACACCTACAGCGCCATTCCCGTATGGTTTGTAAAGAAAAGGGAAGAGCATTTTTCTAGATTCTCGACATCTTCAAGAAGATAGAAATCAATATCCTAATCAACCAAATGCCTAACTATGCAAAATTTCATGAGATACCGAGCAAGAAAAGGAAAATAGCCGAGGAAGGAATATAATGAACCATTGTTACTTGCAAAGTGTAGTTATCCAAAGAAATCAAAGAAATGAAATGACCTGTGCAGCTTTACCCATTCCCGCTCCATGTGTGGAAATATGAATTCAAGAAGGCCTGTGTGGATTATGGTGTTAGTGATAAATTCACGCCTTCACAAGGTGCAAAGATCGAGCTCAGGGAACTTACCCAACAACAATCATATTGTAAATGGCTGATGCATCAATGGCACAAACTGTAAGGTGTTCTTGAAGACGCTTCGCTAAGGTGGAAAATCATCTTCCCCGTGATTCCGTGATTATAGCACTGAGGAAGACACACCCAGTTCCTTTGCCGCTAGGAAGGTTCCTCTTAGCAACCTGAGCCGCCGACAGATGTGCAGAAAGGTGAACTAACTCTAAGGGTGGTAGGGAATGAAGTGCTGCACTTTAATCCTAATAGGAGCTCTGGAACACCTTGATGTAGATGCGTAAACATATGGTCGTAGAAAACAATAGTCTTCTCAATGTCAATTGAATTTCCGACTCACTCAACATTCTATCAATGAAATTGATGAATTTTATCTTCGAGTATCAAGTAGGAAATGTCGGCTTCCATGTATAACAAAGAAACAGTCCTCGAAAGAATAGAATGAAAACAGTCAAGATGATATGCGTACCATGGGACGTAAAACTACTCGAGCAGAAAACTAGTGCGAAGGTTTAATATCGCTGAATTGCTCTACCATTTGAAATATGATTTCAGAACGAAGAGAAAACTACCATCATATCAACCGACGACCGACCTAAAGAATAAGTCATTGAAATTCTAAGAAAGTACAAGGAAGCTATTGCTTGGTCAATTGAGGATCTAGAGAAAACCACCTTTACATGCCCATTTGGTACTTTTGCTTTTAGAAGAATGCCATTTGCTCAGGTAATGCCCCGCATATCCTAAAGGAATGCATGATGTCTATCCGACGGCGTAATAGGCTATGAGATCTTCATGGATGATTTCACAGTGTATGGATCCAGTTTTGAACAATGCCTGCATAACTTGGGGACAGTACTTCATAGGTGCTAAGACAATAATCTAGCTTTGAATTGGGAAAAATGCCAATTTATGGTAAAATAAGGGATTGTCTTAGGGCATGTGATTTCTACTACAGGGCTGGAAGTGGTCCAAGCAAAAGTTTCAATTATAAGAAATATGATGCCACCCGCAATGTACCAAGGGAATTGTAAGCTCTTTAGACACTGGATTTTACGTAAGATTTATTAGAGATTTCAAAAATCGCTTAAACCACTATGTAGATTGTTGATTCGTGCTACGTTAGTCGAGCTAAAATCAACAATATTTATATACCTAAGCTTCCATAACTCCGCCGTAGTCAAGCTACCGCAAAGATAGTGGTCTGTAGTGGCCTAACACTGGGATGGGTTTTCTTCATAAAAATGGTTTGCATTAGGTACATGCAAGGGGCTTTCTATTTGGACTCTTTGAAATTCATTCAAAAAATAGGAATGGTTTGAAAAACAGGAAATTGTAAAATCGAAAGTTAAAACTGAAATTAACAATGAAGAAATTTACTTTGAAGATTTAGGTCACTAACTTGGCAAGCTGGGGTGGCAAACACATGTCTCGTGTTTTATCCTCCTAAGGTGGTCAACATAGGATGTAGTTATGGCCCCTTTGTTTAAAACCCTAACATTCTTTTATCATTTTTGTGAGGCTCGTAAAGTCTAAAAGAATCACAAGGCATCTCTCACCCGAGCACCTAACCCTAAAGCACATATATCAATTTCAGCTAGTAAAGACCATCTGTTAATCACAGCCAGATTCTCACCCGAGCACTAAACCCCAAAGCATGGAGAGTATTGGCCAAAACAATAAAAGCAAACTGTTATTTAACCCTAATTTGAAGAACCCTAACATGTGAATATTCACTCTCATAGGCAAGTAAGGACCATCTAAAAGAGCCACAAAGATTCTCCGTCAAGCACTGATCTAAAGCATGGAGATGGCTGCACAAGACAATAACATCCTATGTTATGCAACCGAAGGTTTTAAAGATAAGGGCGCAAATACACTACCCATAACTTTAGTACACGAGGACAACATGCTTAACCCTATCGGCTAAGCTAGCTTCCTTCCTCTTCAAAGGAAGGAGGTCAGTCACATCTCTCGACCGGTCATCTTCAAAGAGGTGTGTCATGTACCGGAAAGTGAAAGAAAGAAGAGAGAAAGAAGAGAGAGAAGAGAAAATAAAGCAAAACTTAAAATAAAACAAACTTTATTTACAAAGCAAGAATGAAAACTTGAGCAAATCACCAAACTTGTCTTTCTTCCTCTCCTCCTCCTCCCTTATTACAAAACACGAGGGGTATTTATAGGACTCCTCAAGGTATAAAATACCAAAAAACCCCTAACAACTAAGCTAAGTTATAGGATAGAGATACATCCACCAAGTTTGAAGGCGCATTAATTACAAAGCATGATCTAGGCCTCGCAAATTTCACAGGGGAGAATCTCACTAGCGACCAAGGGTTAGCGAAATCGGGCAAGGGTTGCGACTTAAGCAAGGTCGCGACCGGCATAGCTAAATTCGCTAAGCCAGCACGAAATTTTCTGAGAAGACTTCGTAATCAGACAAAGCATGTGGCTAGCGACTTCGTGAATGCGTGCCGAGATTTAACCATAACGCATAACTTCAAGGGTTTGGCGAATCCTGGTTGCCACTGTGCTGCGAATCACTGCTTTTGTCGTTTCCGCATTCCCCTGTCATGTCTTCAATCAGATCTCATTTTCTTTCACTTATTTGTTTTTCCAATGATTTGGGCTTGTTGATACCGAGATCAAAAAATTCCAACCTCATGATCGATCATTTGCTTTGAGGTTGAAGTTCAAATGTGTATAAAAGTCTACAAAACAACTAAAAACAACCCTCAAACAAGATTATACACATATAATAACAACACTCAATCAGAAAGAACATGTTGATTAATGATCACATCAAAACCTATCTACTATAGGTTCAACCAGACTTTGAGCACTAATCACACTCCCTAACCGAAACGCTGCTAGTCCCTTAGCAATGCAAAAATAAGAATCGAGATGCATGTGGTGATTTTCAAAATGCCTGTGTTTCAAAAAGGTTATCAGACTTATATACAAACTAAGGCTACTTTAAATTGAACAATTGAAATCAACATTGATTTGGAAAACCTATATACAAAGAATAAAATCCATAAAAGGACAATTTTTAGAACAACACTGTTTACAATTTTCAACTCGATTTAATTTCCAAGCCCAATGGTTCATTTTGTATCTAGATTGAGTCAATAAAATGCAAAATTTGTTTCCCCCAACCTAGCATCGATACGGCCTTAAACCTGAACAATTAAGATAGAGCTGGAGTTACACTTCTCTTGCTTTCTCAATATATTGTAGGATGCAATGCTTAAAAATCCGACTCACCAAAGTCCATGTAGTTCCTGGGTCCACCACGATCCCTAACCACTTAAGGTTTGTGGCATCAAGTCAAAAGGATCAAAGACCACTAACTTTAAAGGCTTCACCCCGACTTTTAACCGACTTCAAAATCAAGCACTCACCCGCTAAATTCACCTATCCACCCATGTAACGAACAACACAAAATCGATGACTCCAACCAATTAAGGCTTAGTATCAAAGGTTTCAAAGGCTTTCGCTATACACCCCGCTGGACTGTGCTCTAAGCCTGTGCCAAAACTCCACGATTTTATTTTTCTTTTCTTCTTTTCTTTTTCTTTCTTTCCTTTTCGGGAAGACAACATTGGTCTTCAATTGTTGGTAACTCAAATTAGTCCTAGGTTGTCAACATGCCTAAGGCCTACTTTGCAAAGTGGAAGGAGGCATACAAATTTACAACCTATTGAAGCAATCTAGTGCAGCGCAGGTGACATAGCATAAAGGAAATTTCCAAGCAGAACATGCCTCTTGATCAGCTGGATCTAATGACAATTGAGCTTCAAGCATGGAATTTTATTCTAGCATAGAAGTGGACAAATGATGATTCAATCATCCAAATTAAAGCAATTCAATTGTCCACTTGAAGCAATTCAATTGTGCAGGCAATTGAAAAGAAAACATTTACACATAAGTTTAATACACAAAACATAAAAAATCACACCAGATGAAGATGGGTATAGTTACTTGTACAAGACAATGTGATGGCAAAAAGTTGGTCATCCCTTATCTGCTAATACCACTGTTAACTGTTCACAAAAAGCAATTACCCATTATGCTCTAACCGATATTAAGCAAATGACAACTTAAAACAATTAACAAATGAAAACAGTGACTACTAGACTGCCAAAGAGCTAAATTCTAAAATTCTACATACAAAATAGAACTCATAAATCCATCGTGAGAATTTTTTCTCGATGATCCGTTGTTCACATATGGTTTTACTCTCGCCCATCGACTTTGAATATCCCGTCATTACTGACTACGTGTAAGTCAATCGAAATCCATTTGGGCATGCTTGTCGAATGAATGGACCCGTCTATCCGACTTGAGCTTGCTCGGGAAACGCATGGAGTTTGGAGTCATACAAGAGAACTTGATCTCCTTCCTTTAAACTCTTCCCCATTATCATTTGGTCATGCCATTTCTTTGATCTTTCTTTTGAAATCTTGGTGTTCAAGTAGGCATTATTCCTTATTTCCTTCCACTCCATTAAGATCAAGAAACTTCCTCCTACTTCCCACTAAGGTCCATGTTGAGTTTCTTTCGATTGCCCACCATGCTTAAAATTAATTTCTACCGAAGGTGACATGCCTTTCATAGACCAACTCCATACCTGGACATACCAGATTTGTCTGAAAAGCTGTTCATGTGCCCATAACAGACTAAAGAAGTTTGATGGACCAATCTTTCCTCAGCAGTACTGACTACTTTCATCGATGGTCTTAATTTCCTCGCTGGTGTTCCATCCGCCACCTGTTTGGGGATGGTAAGGGTAGCTACTTTGTGTTTCACACCATATTTAGCCACATGAGGTTTTCAAATGTGATTTGTTACAGAAACAACTCCATCGCTAATTATGGCTTCGGGAACCCCAAAACTGAAAATATATTGCCTTCAAGAATTTGAGTACCACCCTCATGCAGCCATTAGTCTTGTGGAATTGCCTCAACCCATTTCGGGAGACATACCACTCCCCCACCAAAATGTCGTATGTCCATACGACGCAGAAAAGGTCCTATGAAATCTATACCCCATACGAATAGTTCGATTACTATAATTGGGTTTAATGGCATCATATGACGGCGAGACAATTTTCCTAGTCGCTGGCATCGTCACACACATCAGACATTTGGTATGCTTCCTTGAATAACGGCGCCAACAAACCCCACTAACACCTTCTTATCACGTCAGCAAAATAGTCCAATTACAAGCACTCCATGGCAAAGGGTTAAAATTCTTTGCCGCTCCTCCTCGGTGCACACATTTCCGATGATTTGATCTCAGACAAGACTTGAAATAACAGGGAAGGGTTCTCTTCCAAAGACAGGAATGGATTTTGAGCAAAGAAGTATTTCTTATCCCGTCCTTTCCATTCAATCTGATTTCTCCTCAGTGGGTGAGAAATTGGCAATATGGAGTACAAGGAGCTTTCTCTAACTCCGCATCAACGATTCTTCGTGGAATCTATCATTTGGCGGGTGCACTATGAGTATCATGGGCTAGTGTTAATCTCTGGGATGCATGGTCCGCCACCACATTTCTACCCCTTTCTCGTCCTCGAATCGCAAGTTAAACTCCTCAAGTAGTAAACCCATCTGATGAGTCTTGGCCTTTGGCGTTTTGTTTGGTTAAGAGAGTTATTTAAGAGCAGTATCGATCTCGCGAAATGACTATGTCGCCTACTAAGTATGCTCCGAATTATTTAAAGCATATACCACATCGCGTTAGCTTCTCGCAGGGCGGGTATAATTTTCTCTCAGGCTTCATTCAGTTTTATTGCATAGTATACTACATGAGGTTTCCATTTTCTCTTGGCCAAGTATTAAATTCGACAAAGAAGATCACTTGCATCACACATTACTCAAATCCAGAACTTCCAATTAGGTGCTTGAACCATCGTTGGTCATGAAATTCCGCCTTCAAAACTTCGTAATCTTCCTCCCAAATGAATTTGGCATCTTTCAAGAAGCCAGCATGTGGGTTTACAATCTTGCAGTCTTTAATAAACCGCCTAAGAAAAGCCCCGCATGACCAAGGAATTGTCTAATTGTTTTCACATTTGTCTGAGGCGCACTTGGGAAATAAATGTCGATTTTAGCTTTATCGACTTCACCTCTTACTAGATATTATGTGCCCCCAAGCATACTCCCTTGGTTTACCAAGAAATGGCACTTCTCCCAATTACACCAATTTCTTTCATGCACCTCCAAGCAGGATGGCTTCCAAATTGGTTAACATCTTCAACGCCCCCATATACCGTGTGTGTGATATCCATGTACACTTCCATTATACGCCTACCATGTCACCGAATAACATCTGTTATATCTCGTAAAGTGGTCAGCATTGCAAAGCCCAAAAGGCATCCTCCTTATAAGTATAGTACCAAATGGACAAGGAAGGTGGTTTTTTCCCGATCCTCGGGGCAATTTAACTGGAAGTATCCCAGTACCCATCCAAAAACACACATGGTGCCTGTAAACTCTTTCCGTGACTTTGATCAATGAAGGGCAATGGAAGTGGTCTTTTCGTCACCTCATTGAGCCTCCTATAATCTATACATACTCTAGTTGGTTGTTAATCTGGTAGACAATTCTTCACTCCTTCTCCGTCTTCATGCCATGAGTTAATTTCGATTTTCTAGCACCACCCGAGTCGGCTAACTCACAAGTGCCATCAGAATGGATAAATAATTCCAGCTTGGAGCAATTTAAGGACCTCAATACGAACTACTTCCTGAAGATGGGGATTCAACCTCCTCGGGGGCTGTCGAACAGCCAGACTCCTCCTCCAAGCAAATGTGACAGTACAAATGGATTTGATTAATGCCTTTCTAAATCAGGAGCATTTTCCATCCCAATGCTTGTCTCTGCTCTTTTGAGAAGGTCCGTGAGATTGGTGGTTCCCGTGCTGGTCAATAATACAAGAAGAAATTACTCACTGGACACTGCTCATTTGCTTCCAAAAGTTTGGCTACCTAACTCACCGAGGGCTCGAGCTCCCATCTTCGAGGTTCCCAGTTCATTACTAGCCCAGAGGTAAGATTTCCGTCCTCCTTCTCCAATATCCCCATGAAACTCACTTCCCGTGGTTCATGTTGTTTTTCTTCAAGGCATTCCTGATAACTCGAAGTTAATACATCTTGCACTCATGTCGGTTAGCCTCGTTCCGCAATCCAAGATCTAAAATACACTTCTTCAAGTCATCCCCTTCTAAATGCATATGCTTTACTCCAAATGAAAAATATTGCTGAGCTCTAAGGTCATATTTCCAAATGTGAGTTGCATGACTCATTTCTTGCACTTATAATTGCATTTGAAGTAGCCGTAATGGTCTTCCTAAATGATTGGCACATGATTAGTCCCATCAAGCACATCTGTCCCATATCTGCACGACAAAATCTAATGGATAATAAAATTTGTCCACTTGTATAAGAACATCTTCAATGGTTCCTTGGTATTTAATAGACCTATCTACGAGCGAAAGTGTGATGGAAGTCGGTTTCAATTCCTCCTAACCCCAATCGCTTGTACATAGAATATGGCAACAGTTCACACTAGCTCCTGTGTTCACATTGTGGTTTTCTCCATTAATCGGTGCCTCCAATATTCACCGAGATCGTAGGCATCCCGGGTCCTTATACTCACCGGAGTCTTGTTCCCAATAATAGCATTCAACTCGCGCTGTCTTTTATTCACATCTCGCACTTTTTACCGTGCACAAGTCCTTCAAACTTTGTATGGGTAGGGACCCGTCTCGATCATGTGCCGTGGCAGAGGGATATTTACCTTAACTTGCCGCAAAACCTTAAACATTTCTCGTTTGGTTAACATGATTCTTTTTCTTCGCAGCTCGCGGGTTCGGCGGTATTTGGGTTTTACTTCTTCCTGACAACTCCGACTGTTCTTCTCAAGTGGTTCCTCAAATTCTACTGGAAATGACTTAACTAACCCCCGTACCGCCGTCTTCAACTCCCTACCACTTCAAGGTCACAACCGCCTTACTCACGGGCTCTCAGTAGCTGTGTCCTCCATCAGCCTATTTTATTCACCGTATTCGATATTGCCGCCCCCGAAAGGCCCTTCCTTTTCCTTTTCATCCCAGGCGCGATTGACAATTTTGAAATTTTCAGATCTGATATTAGATAGTTTCACATTAAGTGAACTTTGTACTCCGCTTCAATATTTTTGATTAGTTTCCGACATCTCGCACTATGCCCTTCCTCGCCATCATGGCTTACCATCTTACTTAGATTCGTGACTGGGCTCGCTCGATTGTAAAATAGATACGGGTAGTGGTTATTGCCAAAGGTCAAAGGGGACTAACTCGTCGACCATCGGAGGTATATAAAGAGATAGTTTTGGCTTTCCCGGTAGATTAGAGTAGGTTTTCGCATTTTGAATATAGAATCGCCAAATGGAAACATTCATCAAGTGGTCTACCTTGATTCAAAAATCGACATTCTCTTGACGCTTTTCCCATAGTGACCATGTGGATCAAGTGGTTGGTGTACTTAAGGTCGGGATGGTGACAATTACTTAATGAGTAAATATTATGTTGATTTTTTCCTATTTCCATCTTCATCCACCCTCCGAGTCAAAATGATTAATTTTTCTCCCACCGTGCCGTGTCCTCGTAAATCGTATGGAATGGTCTCCCGGCAACTGAGTACACGCTCCTTCATCCTCCTCGACGAGGTTCATCCCATGCCTCGAGGTTTTTTCCCAAAACTATATAAGTCAAAAAGTTCCATATAGTCCTCGCCTGTGGTGTTTACTTAAAAAGTTCCCCACACATTGTTCCTCCAAGTTTGCTTCATACGTGGGGACATCCCATCATAGAAATGGTTTACTAGCATCCGTGTGTCAAACCCATGGTGTGGATATGCATTAATGCTCTAGCAAACCTCTCCCCAATCGGGGTAAAAACTTCACCTTCATGAGTCGTGAAAAGGTATAAATTTGTTCTTTCAAATTGTTTGTCTTGGCGAAAGCACTAAAAACTTCTTGTGAACTCGTCAGCCGTACCCCAATTTCTTATGGTTCTAGCCCCCAATGAGTCGAGCCATATCTTGGCCTTGATCCTTGTAGAGTCAATGGAAATGCCTTTAGTCCAATGAAATCCATGTCCATCATGGCCTTCCTTGAAGGTAAAATGATACCTCCCAAAATCCCTAAGATGTGTGTATGATTTTCATTCTCCATACCATGGTAATGCGGGGTGCGAGGGCACCAATATACCCACCGCTACATCATCGCCAGGAGGAATGATACAGATGGGGCACTAACTCAGAGAATGGATGATCCCTGCATGTTCTATGGTGCACTGATTCTAGCCCCCACGTTCTTCATTACACCGTGTATGGGATCCATGGTATCCGCTTCGTGCACCAACCTCAATTAGCCAGTCGTTGTGTACTAATCCTTATTCAAATTCTACCCGGCGGTCCTATCCCATCAAGCGCATGCACAGCTTGTTACACAATCAGAGACAACAATTCAGAACCAACAAAGAGTGCTGAAAAGAAAATTAAAACTAATCTAACAAAAAATGGTAAAATGACTCAATGAAACCCGGGGTTTAATCGGGCGCGGAAGCATCGCTGGCGTTAGGAACTGGCAAATGGCCAGAATCGATATGCAAAAAGAGTGGGGCAGTTACCTTCACTGCGGATGGGATCACAAGTACTCTTCAACTTACCATTAGTAGTCTGCACTATCCAGAACTGCGCCATTTGATTCAGGCCACAACAGCCGAGCTAAAATCAACAATATTTATATACCTAAGTTTCCTAAGAATCGCAGAATGAAGTCTATCGCAGATAGTGGTTCAGGTCTAACACGGATGGGTTTTCTTCATAAAATGGTTTGCATTAGGCATGAAGGTAAGGCTTCCTTTATTTGGACTTTGGATTCATTCAAAACACATGAATGGTTTGAAAAATTGTGAAATTGTAAAACCGAAAGCTTAAAATCGGAAATTAACAATGAAGAAATTTACTTTGAAGATTTAGAGGTCACTAACTTGGTGCTTTCAAGTAAACACATGTCCTCGTGCCTTATCCTCCCATGTGAGTCATCACTGTGATGTGCTATGGCCCCTTGTTTAAAAAACCCTAACATTCTTTATCATTTTTATGCCCAAAGATCCACAAGAACTCATGTTGCATCTCTCTACCCGTTAATCGAACCCCAAAGCATGAGCGAGTATTGACTTAGGTTAGTAAAGACCTATCTAAAGAATCACAAAGGCATCTCTCACCCGAGCACTAAACCCTAAAGTATGGAGAGTATTGGCCAAAACAATCAAAAGCAAATGTTATTTAACCCTAATTTGGAAGAACTCCTAACATGTGAATATTACCTCATAGCAAGTAAGGACTATCTAAAAGAGCCACGCACTGTCACTAAGCACTGGATCTATGCTACGGAGAGATTGCCAAGACAATAACATCCTATGTTATAACCGAAGTTTTGGGGAAGATGTCGCTATAAATACACTACCCATAACTTTAGTACATGAGGACAAATACGCTTAACCCTATCGGCTTAAGCTGTACCTTCCTTCCTCTTCAAAGGGAAGAGGCTTAGCAAGCATCTCTTGAATTGTCATCTTCAAGAGGTGTGCTTGCGTACCGGAAAGTGAAAGAAAGAAGAGAGAAAGAAGAGAGAGAAGAGAAAATAAAAGCAAAACTTAAAATAAAACAAACTTTATTTCATAAAAGCAAAGAATGAAAAACTTACAAATCACCAAACTTGTCTTTCTTCTCCTCTCCTCCTCCCTCCCTTTATTACAAAACATGAGGGGTATTTATAGGACTCCCCAAGGTATAAATACCAAAAACCCTAATAACTAAGCTTTTAAGTTATAGGATAGAGAGTAATTCACCAAGCTCACACGGCTGCATTAATTACAAAGCATGACGAGGCCCGCAAATTCTCGCTACAGGAGAATTTCGCTAATTAGCGACCTGTTAGTTGTAGCTAAATTGGCAAGGGCCATAATCTACAATACATGTTCGCGACTAAGCATAGCGCACCGCTAAGCCAGCTTAAATTTTCAGGTGAGAAGCGACTCGCAATCGCACAAAGGCAGCGGGTTAGCGACCGCACAAGGTGGCGTTTGAGATTGCGAATCGTTTGGCGAACACTATGAATTTCGCAAGGGTTGCGGTAATTGCTGCCAACAAAGCTGCGAAATTGCCCGTTTTGCCGCTCTCCGCACTCCTCGCCATGTCTTCAATCGCATCTCATTTTCTTCACTTTGCCTTTGTTTTTCCATTGATTTTGGGCTCATGATGGTCGAGACTAAAATTCCAACCTCATGATTCGATCATTTGCTTGAGGTTGAAGTTCAAATGTGTATAAAAGTCTACAAACAACCAAACACCTCAAATTGGTATATGCCATTAAGATGACATGAATACTTCAATTGGGATAAATGACATGATTAACAGAGGTGCACTAAAACCTATCTAATATAGTGGTTCAAATCGCACTTGAGCACTAATCCATCGTCGGAAAAAGATACTTCAATTCCTTGATAAATCCCGCCATAATTCTTTGAAGAGATCAAATCTAGATTCAGCTACAGAAGCTCCCATCATGGAAAAACCAGATTGGAACAGAGAATTTGAAATCATGTGTGATGCTAGTGATTTTGCAAATGAGAGTCAGACAAAGCGTAAAGCTGTATGTGTTCAAGGCTCATATACTATGCTTAAAAAACCTTCAATGAAGGTTAGGAAAATTACTCTACTACTGAAAAGGAGATGCTGGCAATAGTATTTGCATGTGAAAAATTTAGGCCATACATTTTGGGGTCCCATGTTATTATACACACTGATCATGCAACAATTAAATATCTAATATATAAAGAAAGAAGGAAGCTAAGACTGATTAGTGGGTAGTCTGTTATTACAGAATTTGATCTAGAAATGAAAGACAAGAAAGGTTGTGACAATGTGATAGCCGATCACTACAAGAGGAAACTCCGTCGTACAAGAAGAAGAAAGGAAATAAAGATAAAATTTTCCAGATGATCAGCTTATTCTATCTGTTACTCCAATCACCTCGGGTATGTCAATATTAGAACTTCTTAGCATGTGGAATTATGCCATCAGAATTCAGCTACCAGCAGAGAAAGCTCATAGACCGACAGTAGGGTACTACATCGATCTTGATCACCACCACTTTTAGTAGAGGAGCTGATCTCCATCATCTAAGATGTAAATGTATATGAAACACAAAGATTTTAGCAGTGAATGTCATGCATCACCATATATATGACATTTGCGTGAGACAAAATAGCCCACAAAACTCATACTAGATTTTATTGGCCTACTATTTTCAAGGACTGCTTAATGGGTGGTGTTAAAATCCCAATGCCAAAGAATGGAAATATCACAAAGGCATGAAATACCCTCGCAAGGTATCCCGGTGAAAACAAACTATCTGAGGTATGGGGAATAGATTTATAAATCTCTTCCCAGCTTCACCATTTGGTTACATACACCCTAGTTTGTGATTATGATCCAACCAATAGCTAACAACTCGTCCTTAAATGACGCTAACACGTCTGTGGATTTTTACAAAGAATATTCTCACCGATTGGGACACCTTAACTATAATCATGATGGAGGAAGCCACTTTTCAAATAAGGTGTTTGACAATAAACTTGTTAGATATGGTATCAAATACATTATGAGTTTGGCTTATCATCCTCAAAAAATGGGCAGCTGAACAGTGATTAAGCCCAAAAGCGCTATTTTCAACCCTAGTATTTAAGATAGGTTCTAAGTACTTTTTGCGGTACGCTAATCATATTAGTTATGTAAACTGATCGGACACGTCAAAAGTCTTCTTGGTACTATGACCATGTCAACAAGAGTGAGCGGAATCAACAAAATTTGTTTATGTTTTCTCCTATCTCGTGGAATAAGCTACCGCAAATGATATGGTGTTCAGGGCCGAACACGTGACGGGGGTTTTTCATTCTATGAATGACTCGACGTTGTTGAAAATGGTGAGGCTTTTAATTTGATTTCCGACTTGTTTCAAAACAAAGGGAAGTTGTTTGATGCCGATTAACTGTAAAAACTGAAAGTATGAAATAACTTTGAAGGTTTAGGTCACTAACTCTGACAACATTTGGGTAACAAGGTCCCTGGTTTTATCTCGCATCATATAAGCAACCTATAGTCCAAGCCATAACCGGATCTTTGTTTAAATAGAAAATCTAACCCTAGGACCACTCCTATTTGAGTCTACACAGGTATTATGCATTCACAGTCCCTTTTAGTTCAAAACCCTAGCACTCAACCTCATTTCAGTGGCTCGTAGTTATCTAAAGGATAACAAGGCATAGTCCTAGCAACATGTAACTGACTTAAAGCATGGTAAGTGCACACCAAAGTAATGACATTAAACAGCTTTTAAACCCTAGTTTGGGAAGATATGGAACTATAAATACAAGATCGAATCTTTTACAAGAAGAGGACAACCTCGCAAAGAACCCCAAAACCAAGCTAGCAACCCTCCTTCAAAGCTATAAGGCTTAAACCAAGCATCTCTTTGAGCTTGTCATCTCAGAGGAGTGTTTGGCAGCCTAGAAATAAAAGAAAGAGGCTGAGAGAGAAGTGAGAAAAGCAAGCTCCTAAAATCGAAAGCCGCGGAGATATTTACATAAAATAAAATGCCAAAGATCTGTCGTCACAAAAAACACTTCAAACATGTCACCCAATGCAAACTAAGAACCTAAATATTGGCTAATACAAGGACAAGGAGGTAATACACCAAAACATCGTTTTATATTAATTACAACAAATTAATAGAGAAGGAATTTCACTATGTATAGTGAAAATTTGGCTAGGACAAAACTGCCAATAACAAACATACAGAGATAGCGAATGAGAATTCTTCACTATTAATACAAAGGAATTCTTAGTTGTAATAAATTTCATAGCCTAGTTTGGGTAATTTGAGAGATAATAAAAACAAAGAATTCTCCATAAACATGTTAGATCCATTACATAAATGAATTTTCGCTTAGCCTAATAATTTCATTCTCAATAGGATTTACAAATTTTCGCTATGGCTACGAAATTTTCTCAATCCTAGGGAAATTTTCGCAATCATAGCGAAATTCGTAATTGTCGCTCTTCAACGCTTGCATAACTTATCCCCCATCGTGATCCTCCATCTTCACTTTCGCTTTCATTTCATCAACAATTTTGATATGTTGATATCGGAAATAGTTTCAATCTTCACGGTTCACCACATCTCAACATATCAAATTCACTTTAATGGACGAGGTGTACACAAAACCTGCAAATAAATCCACAACAACCTCGAAATAACATAAGATACTAAGTAGACCTGAACACCCTAATTGGTTCTAATTGATACTTATTAGTGCGCAAAAGCACTCAAAACCTATCTCGATTAGGTATTCAAATAAGATCTCGGGGTACCAATCACACCCCAACCGATAATGCTATTAGTCCCTTTAGCAATGCTAAACAAAAAGAAATGGCGTGATTTCCTCAAAAGTTTGTGGTTCAAAAAGGTGTATGTACATATAAGCAATGCCTTTAAATGAACAATTGATACCAAGTTTGAAAACTTGGCATGAGAGAGAAAGCAAACCATAAAAGAATAAATTTTAGGTCAACATCGGATCCAAAGAATTCAACCTGAATTTCCACTAAAATCTAATGGTTCCTAATGTAACCGGATTGAGCCAATAAAGTGCAAAATTATTTCCTCCCCCCAACCTAGCTACTCGGCATGGCCTTGTCGTTGAACAACCCCAGATAGAGTCCTTACACTTTCTTTCTTTATTTAAATACAATGTAGTGCAATGCTTAAAACTCGACTTCACTGTAAAGTCCCGTAACGGGGTCCACCAATGATTCCCAACCAGTCCACGTTTAGGGGCATCGTCAAAAGGGATCACGCGACCACAAACTCCCTGGCTGTGTTTTTACTCCTCGACTAAGGACTTCGAGAATTAAGCACCTACAACACGTTAACCCATCCCATTCACTACACACCAACACTGCTTCCAGACACTCCAAACTACTCCGTTTATGGCATCTAAGTCCAAATACCCGCCATATACCCCTGACCGTGCTCGAGTTTCAAGGCAAAGTGTCACTTAATTTTATTTTTCTTTTTCTTCTTTTCTTTCCTTGCTTTTTTTTCTTTTCCTTTGGAATACTACATTGGTCTTCAAATGTGGGTAATACAAACCTTATCCTATGTTGCCACAATGATGTTGGCGCGCGCTTCATTGCAAGGCGAAAAGAGGCATGTACAATTTCACAAACTCGCTGGTACACTGTAAAAGTGTGCGGTGTGGAATTTAGCTCAGTGCGGGAATATTCAAGTCAATACGCTTAGAATCTTAACAGCCGATCAAAACCGAATCATGTATGGAGTTGTTCTTAACATTAAGGTGACAAACAGGGCTTCAATTTTCCATGAAGGCAATTCAACGTTAATTAGCGCAATTCAATTGTTCAATTGAAGACAAAAACGACACATAAGGCGGGGGTACAAAAGCATATGCAAAGCGTGTAGAAAAACTATATATATATATATATATATATATATATATATATATATATATATATATATATGTATATGTATATATATATATATATATATCATCAGAGAATGGATATAGCCAAAATGGTCAGTACATGCACATCAAAGCTAATATATTAAAAATATCACCGCCCACGTCTTGAGTTATTACATGAATCCTACACAAAATTGGGTAGGGCAAATGATAAAGCCGATAACTATACAAAATCATAAAGAATTCAAACCACTCACTCCCGTGGGCGGTGGTGGGTCTCAGAGCTACGCCGCCAACATATCTAAAGAAGCCTCCTCGCTGCAGAGTGGCTCAGTCTCTCGGTCAGAACGCGCGCGAATACCCAAACGTGTCATGATCTCGCAGTGACATGGACAGCTGGACCTGAGTTGTCCCACCCGAGCCCAACCCCGTCCCGTCTCAGAAAGGCCAAAGAACATACAAAGATCCATGTCGCTAGCCTCGAACCGACGTATGTGTTCGGAGAACTGTGGCCAGAGCAAGATGGGCCAGAGTATCAACAGGGGTCGGCCAGCGGAAAGCCTCAAACCATGGAAGGGAGGTATAGCATGTGGTGCCAACCCACCCTCCTCCTTTTATATAAATAGTTTGTATGTATCCACATCCTACTTAATTTCGTTATTATAGCTTAATTTGAGTCTCCTTTTTCATCCACCCATCTTTGGGAATTTTGCAGCAGATTAAAATATTAACACTATTAGAAATAATAATTATTATAATTAAAATTATTATAATATATATTCAATGAATCTAATATACACTACTATAATATAATTACCACAAATTGCTAAAATGGCAAGTCATAAATTAGGTAACATACTAAAAATAGCTAAAATTATAGAAATTGACTAAATTTTAAAATAAAACCAAAATTTATTTAACTCGAAATTCGGCTTTTGGAGTAGAACAATTAAACCAGCTCAGACATCACAAATGTCCATTATGTATCAAGAGAAGGGATCCTCAACCCCCGCATGGCCGAGCCGATTCCCTTGGGCGCCGATTCTCATTGTCGACTGTTCACCGATTGAATTTCCAACTATAGCACCGTCGTTAGCAGCGTTCCATGGCAATAACAAGACACCGCATTCGCTTGTTGGCTATTCCTCGCAATTCTGGATATTCAGCTTCCTCGCATCCTCGAATTAACCCGAATCCAACTTCATCACCATTTGATTTTCGCTTCTACCACCTTGTGCTCATGTCTTGGAAATGAAATATGTTCACCCAATGTCATGTTTCCAAATGTAAGTTGCATTACTCCATTCCAAAGAATTACGATTGCATTAGCAAAGGTCGGGAATGGTCTTCCCAAGATATCCATGCCATGATTGGGCTCCATTCTCTACTGGCTCCTGTCAAGCACTACAAAAAATCTACTCCGATAGAATTTGTCTACCTTCACCAACACATCCCTCAACTATCCTTATGGATCTTCACCGACTCATTTTTTACTTTTCATGATGTGGTGATGTTATATGGTTTTGCTTCCTAAACCTAACTCGCTATACATCGAGTATGTAGTAGGTTCACACTGGCCCCCAAATCTATAAGTGATTTGTCTATGCAAGTCCCACTAATGTTAATCAATCTGGTGATCCCGGATCCTCGTATTCGACTCCCTCCCGGGTTCTCGCTGATTGGCGGTAATCACTATTTTCGCTTAAAATGCCTTTTCTCAATAATCTAACCCCTTTGATTGTACAAAGATCCTTCAAAAACTTTGTATAGGTAGGGATTTCTGTTTGATGATGTCCAAAAGGGGTATGTTCACTTTTACCCCGTCTTAGATTCTCTAGATGCTCGTCACGGATGCCTCTTCGCTTCTCGTGTCTCGTGGAAACGAGGTGGCATGCAATGCTTCATTGAGTCCTCTTTCAGAAAAATATGTTCTGGCTCCAATGCCTCTCCTTTCCTGGTTTCCTAAATAAGCGGCATTGGTCACTAACTCCTTTTTCCACTCCTCGGGAGTGATTATACTTTCGGGCCTCATCCACCCCCAATTGTCGGATGAACCTACCTACGGACTCTTTCGATCTACACAGCTCGGGAGGAACCTTCCTCTCTCCCGTACTTCCGTAATATTGTTGATCTTTGTGATTGAATAATTGCAGTTGTCTATTTTCGATTAAGATTGCTCAAGCCCATCTATTCTTCTCGTTTCAAGCAGGGGTTTCTACAAGATCAATCCTTTCAGGCTAGCTTCACATTGATCCCCGGGCTTCCACAAAGCCGCTCTACCACCTTACTCAATTTATATAGCTTGTTCCACAAGAGAAGATGATGTGATGGTTGTGGCTGAGAAGAGGAACCAAACTCGTGGTTTAGTACCCGGGTACATAAAGTAGGGATCAGTTTCGTGAGAGGTTAGGTGATTCCTCCAATCGGGAAATCTCTGTGTGTATTACCATATCAAAATAGGTCAGGGTGGTCACAGTAGACGACCCGCCAACATCAGACAAGCTCACATCAAATCCTTCACCGATGGGGCACTCTTGACCATGTCTTCCGACTAACAGCGTCAAACCGTGAACGGATCGCTTCAGGCAGCAGTCTCAAACACGCCGTGACTTACGGAGCCTCTCTTTCCTTCAAGCTCCTCTCCGCACTTTCTCACTAGGGTCGAGATTGGCTACTCTCCCATGTCCCTCCGAAAGCGGTAAAAATTCCCGGCCTAGGGTTGGATGAGGGCCTCATTCTTTCCATCTCTCGGGTTTGCCTTATCTAACCTCAGTTTCAAACACATGATCCAAGAAATCCATTGCTTCATCGTGAGGCTTGCTCAGCCCTCCACATGGTTTCTGGCAGCTTGCTTCATGGCTGGAGACATACCATTGTAAAAATGGGATTCACTAACATCCATGTCTAAACCATGATGTGGACAAGCACCGATGTATCTCCATGAATCTTCCCAAAGATTGATAGAATTTCTCTGTCATAAGTCGAGAAAGTGTATATGCCTCTTCAAACTCCGCTGGGTCTGTGGCGCCTCCGAAGAATTTCTTCCGTACCGTCGCAGCCACCCCACTTCTTAAGTGGTTCCCGGTCTTAGTGAGTCGAGCCACATTGCCTCCGCCCCGTTGTCGGGCAAATGCTGGGCTTGAGCAAAATCCATGTCGCTGATACCTTCCTTGAAAGTAGTGCATACCTCCTCAAAATCCCTTATATGCGAATATGGATTTCATCTTCCATACCACAGTAAGTGTGCCAGGGCACCAAACAGGTCCACTCGCTTAATTCTTCAACAGGAGGTATGATGCGTGAAGGTTAATTAACCAGGAGGGTGTATGGTCCCTCATCGATCTCAGAGGTCGGGTCGGTTCATCATACCTGGGCTGATCCCGTTTGTTCCTCGTGCAGGGATCCGCATTCCGTCACTTCGCACACCGATTTCACCGCCCTAATTGTTCGACTTTGCGCCTACCTGATGTCCCTTTATCCTGGTGCATAAACACTTGTTGTCAAATCGAGACACAACAAAGAGCACAAACAAACTTGCAAAAAGGTTATTGTTACTAAAATAAACTGAATCGTATGAAAAAACAAAAACAATGCAAGCATCGTGAAAGTGATGAAAACTCACATACGCTATAGTAAACGGATTCAAAAAGGGTTCAGGTAACATCGCCTACATTGTAACGAGGATTGCTAAGTACACATCAACTCATCATACGCGGTTTGGCACCGCCCCCGTCAACGGCGCCATTTGATTCGTGCCACTGCGAAGGCGGTTTCTAATCAACAAAATTCTGTTTCCTATGTTCCCCACGCCGTGAATCAAGCTACCGCAGCATAATGGTTCAGGTCGAACACGGGATGGGTTTCATTCTAGCGGAACGACTCGCATCGTTGTTGTCGGTGAGGCTTTTAATTACTTTGAAGTAAATGAGAAAAAATTAACTTTGAGGT
This sequence comes from Tetrastigma voinierianum, assembly GCA_016808115.1. Lineage (NCBI taxonomy): Eukaryota > Viridiplantae > Streptophyta > Magnoliopsida > Vitales > Vitaceae > Tetrastigma > Tetrastigma voinierianum. Next base: position 4,626 of record JAEQBH010006667.1, on the reverse strand, counting down.
TTAGTCATCTTGACAACATAGAGGGTAACAAGTGTCCTCGGGTTTATCCTCGCGCTTGGCAAGCAACCTATAGTCTGACATAACCGGATCTTTGTTATTTAATGAAAATCTAACCTAGGACCACTCATTTGAGTCACACACAGGTATTGTCTCACAGTCCCTTTTAGTTTAGAAACCAGCACTCAGTACTCATTCAGGTGTTTCGTAAAAGAAGCATCAAAATGCAGTGCATCTAGCAATAAGTATGCCTTTGTACCTAAAGCATAGTAGTATATTGACCAAAGTAATGACATGACAGCTTTAAACCCTAGTTTGGAAGATATGGAACCATAAATACGATTACACCTTAACCTTTACGATAAGAGGACAACTGACAGCCCCAAGGCAAACTATGACCTGCTCTTTGGCTATGGAAGCAGCCAAGCATCTCTTGAGTTGTCATCCTCAAGGTGTTTGTGACCTAGAAAATAAAAAAGAAAGAGGAGAGAGAAGAGAGAAAAGCAAACCTGGCTGAAAGCTGCGAGAGATATTTACATAAAATAAAAGTTGCCCAAAAGATTGCTTAGATTTACAAAATGATGGGGCTTATATAAATTTTAATGTGTGAAACTACGAAAAACCTAAAATATTGGCTAATACAAGGACAAAGGTAATACACAAAAGCGGGGTCGTTTGGCATTAATTACATAAATTATGACGAGGAATTTATTTATCACGGGAAAATTTCGTCGTGAGAGAAAATTTCGCTAGCCTAAGCGAAATTTAACCTGTGAGTACGAGAATAGCGAAAATGAGAATTTTTTTGCTATGCACATTAATTCGCCTTTAGCTAATAGCTAACCTAGCATCATGAAAATCACAAAATTCTTTGTTCTTCATTTGCTTTGCATATTTTGCACCCATACTGCATCCTCCCATTCTTCACTTTGTCTTCATTTCATCACTTTGAATTTTGATATGTTGATGAAATGGTTTCAATCTTCATGGTTACCACATGATATCAAATTAAAACTTTTAATGGACAGTGCAAAACACACAAATAATACAAATAACGTGTAACTTAAGTGATACTAAGTAGGCACGAACACCTCAATTATTGATGATCTGTTATTACTTAGCACTCAAAACTATCTCGAATAGGGCTCAAAATAGTACTTTTGAGGCTGTCATAATAAGTTAATGTTCGAGAGGCTGTTTGTGGTAGTTTTGCGGGTTTAGAGGCTATTCTATCATGCCAGCTAAATATCGAAGTTGTTGATTTACATCGAGTTCATATGATTTATCTTAGTTGCATCAAGCCAGAGTGAAGGGTGAGCAGGGAACCATGGGGAAATTTTATACCACATGGGATAATTCCATTTGGGTAAATTTAAGCTACAATAGCAGTACCGCTACACCAATTCGCTACTTGTAGGAGATTTCGCTACTGCTGGTCCCAGCTCACAGTAGAGAAATTTCGTATGTATGAATTTTCTCTACGGTAAATCCTATTTTTGTGTACAAACGACCCTAGTTTTGGTTAATTTCATTCTACCCTCCTTTGTAATTATACTAGTTGAGTTGGATTGGTATTTCACTGTTTGTGAGTATATAATCCATTTTTAGAACAATTTGTAACCTAACTTTTAATTGAGCATTTCGGTCACAGGCCTGTTTTTGTCTTCACTTTCTTATATTCTCTCTCACTCTTTCTCTCACTTTCTGAAACCTTAAACACACCCTTTGAGGATGACAACTCAAAGATGTTAATTCTAAAACCTCTAAACCTTGAAGAGGAGGGGTTGCTGGAGTGGAGTTGATATGTTTGCAGGTGATCCTCTGTATTTCACGAAGCAGTGCGATGAGTAGTTATGTTTCAAACTTTCAAAACTAGGTTTAAATCTGTTTTGGTCAATACTTGGCGAAGCTTTTGGTTCGATATTCTTGTTAGATACGCGACATCCATTAGTTGTCATTCTGAGCCATTGGAAGTAGGTTAAATGCTAGATTTCAACCGGGAACATTGAATGCTCGAGTAAATGCTATGTTTCAAAGATAAATGGTACTAAGGGTTAAGTTCGACCAAAGATCTGGTTTTGGAAATTAGCCGTTCTTATTGATATGCCTGAATTCTATTCCCAATGCTAGGAATCGTTGTCCGACATTGTATCTTGTAGAATCCACAGGTCATTTCCACAGGAAATTAGTGCAATTTTGTTGACCGGTAAGAGCTATTCTCATGAGTGTAACTTAAAGGAAATTGTAAGGTTGTGTTGTTTGGTGGCGATTAGTTGATTTGAATGTTTTAGAAAAATAGAAGACGATTGTTGGTATTCTTAGGGTTCCACTCACTTCTGATCAAGTAAATCCCACCTCTTATTTTACAAACTCATCTAGGAGCCATTGATAAATGGTCTTTGATGGAAAATTTATCTTTAAATGTTCTTTTGAAAAGAAGGATGATTGAATAATGTTAAGCACTTGTTCCCAATTAATACGAACCCTTAGTTTGCATTTGTAATCAAGCACAACGTGTACCAAGGATATCTCGTTCACACGTTGTCAAGAATATGCCAAACTAGGTTTTTCGCAGTATTATGATGAATAACATCACACAATCGGATTGAGGTTCAAAAAGAATTGAGGATTAGTACTTTGATGAGGTGAGTTTCTGTAGAATCCCGGCATTAATGGTTTAAATCCATAGGACTTATAAAGAACAATTATAATTAAAGAGATGTTAATCATAAGCAATAAAATCAAGTAGAGTCGGCCCACAAAACCTAAGAATGAAAAAATGTAAAGTACTATAATTGGCTTGAACCAGTGTCCTTGTTGAAGATTACATGTGCTTGAATTGTAAAAACACCAAAGAAAAAGAGTCTTCAATCTGGATCTCTAAAATTCAACTCAAAACAATGGAGAGAAACTCCTCTCCTATAAAAACCTAACCCTAGAAGTCAAAAGCTGCCTTTTCCTTGTTTCCTCTTGCTTTTATACCCCCCCTGCGATGTGATTTTCCCATTTTGGTTGGTTGACAAGAGTGCCACTACGTTCGAATCGGAGTTCACGATCAGATCTATCATGTTCCCATGCGGGTGTACCGGTACACATTAATGGTGTCACCGGTACACTTCTGTAATCAATTTGCGCACATGTGTGCTGGGGTACACATTTGGGGTGTACGGTACATAAGTCACTTTGCCGCTTTTGAGTGAGTTGTATCGGTGCACATAATTGGTGTCTGGTACACTTCTCAACAGTGCTCTTCTTAACTTCTTGGAGTTTCTGAACTTCGTCGATCGTTTGCCCACATCCTCGATTAGCTTCATATTGGCATCCCGGACATAAATCTTCGTACACTTATGCTTTAGACCTGGAAAGACTGCACGATCTAAACGTAAAGAAATTAAAAATTACCTATACTCATGCACGAATGTGGTGGTGTGGTTTGTATGTGCTAAATTCTATATATTACTTCAATTGTGTATGTCAAATCTACGACACTGCATCTTGCTGATTACAGCAAGATTTGAACATGAACTACCCCTTAGGTATGAATCTCGCCAGGCGCTCGGTATAGTTAAGCTTTGCAAGATCTGAAATAACGATTATGGAGTATAATGCGCCCCATCCACTTTAGTGTGCACAGTATGACTCATTTTAAACCCGACCCTGATCTTATAATGAACATTATAACGAAATTTAACTGAAATCAGTTATTGAATAAGGGTATGGGATTGAGCGGGTAGTCATGCAGGCATTGGTAGTGATCGATATAATGGGAGCAATCATTTAACATGGACACATAACCACTATGCATAATGTCAGAAGAAACAACAAACATACTTGGAATCGAAAGTGTAGATTCCCCTTAACGACCGTGGAGTGAATGAAAGAAAGGTAAATGATCAAGAAATGGTGTTTGGCATAACATGGTAGGTCTCTTAGGTGCAACACCCCCTCCCAGTCTAGCCTAAAAACAACTATGCAGCATCATCCTCATCCTCGTCAGAAGAAAATGCATCCTCGTCGACACATGCATCTAATTCGCCGACTCTCCCTCACCCAAGTCTGCAGGGAAGTATCGCGTTCTGGATCCTGCCAGAAAAATGTGACTCTCGGCCTCGAGAGGCGTCGATCGACTATACGCTTCCCGAATGCACTTGAATGCGCTATTCTCCGTCCCATCCTCACTGTGCGGTGATGTGCTCCAATGGTCTTTGGGGCTATGGGTGAAGTGATCCGGGAGGCGTAGCTGGCATTTGAAGGTTGAGGCCTAGTAGAAGCGGCTCGACTCTTGGCCTGGTGCTGGCCCAGCTAGGCTGACCTAGAGCGGCACCTTCTTTCCCTTTGGCGCTCCCTCGTTTCTGACTTCTGATATAGTCACCGGCGAAGAGGAATGGAATGTGTGTCTGCTTTCATCAGAAAATTTCAAAAATCCCGTCACACACCATATGACTAATGCATAATCAATGAGTTTCCGGTCATGACTGCAAAAGCTTGCTGAGTTGTTCTCGGCTAGGGGATTTTTCATTTGCCCTTAGGCCCCAGTTGGTGTGAATGATCTTGTTCATCGAGGCATATTCTGGTTTGGGAGCTTTCGATACGAATTCTTTCTTCGTAAAATCACTCATGGGCATCGGG
>JAEQBH010006666.1:0-135142 GCA_016808115.1 Tetrastigma voinierianum | reverse complement strand
AAACAAACAAAATTGTATTTCCCCTGCATAAAGGATTTATGTTTCCAAACCTTTGTCACATCACAAATCTCCCCTCACACTCTCTATTTTTATCATTCACAGGTTACAATGGATTTAAATTTATTTTACTTATTTTGCAATTCAAATTTTTTTTTTTTCTTTTTTTAAGACCAGTTTTTGCCTTATCTTTTATTTTCTGCCTTTTCTTCCAAATACTTCCATTCATATTGGGATTCACTTGCAACATAGGAGATATCATTTATGTGTAAATGGTAAAATTAACGAATAATTAATGATTCCCCCAATTGACCCGATATATATATATATATATATGTGTGTGTGTGTGTGTGTGTGTGTGTGTGTGTGTGTGTGTGTGTAGATAGATAGATATGTAAGGTGATGTTTTCATATACTTAATTCTGCAAAAATTCTAGCTTGAGTAGTAGCCCAAAATGAATTCAATAATTCAAAATTTTTAACAATAGAACTCAAGTTAAAAGCATGAAAGAGAAAACCAGCCCCGTTTATTTTCCAAGAAACTAGAGCAATAAAAGAAAACACCATTTTGAATAATATGTTATCTCCCATCTTTTCCTTCCAAACAAATGAAGAAGAGACCATCCACCACGTAGTTAAGCCAAACAGTAGTGTGAATTTACAACTGGCATTTTCTATAATCAGAATTTTATTTCTTTTTTCATAAACTAATGGTCTAAATGTAAATTTTATTTCCATCAATGTATCTGAACTAAATTTATTTTTATGCAAGAAAACATTTCCAGAAGGCAAAAACCACTGATCTAACAAAAATTTCAGTCTAATTCGTAACCCGAACTGACAATAGTACCACGGCTGTTGAAAGAAAACCCTGGAATTGAAATTTTCTAGCAATAGCATTCACAAGTTATATCAAGCAATCAGAGAAAAATCCGAACATCTGTATGATGACGAAGGAAAAAACGCAGCATATTTTGGTTACTATGTTCTTTCTCTCTCACTTCCTTTGCAGCCGAAAATATAAAACAAAATTATAAATTATAAATTTAAATTTAAAAAAAAAAAAAAAAGGATCAACTAGAATAAACAGTCGTATAAGTTTTAGGTAAAGTGAACATTTTACGATTCAAAAATTTATTTCATTTTCTCATTATTTTCCAACATTCAAACAGTTGCATCAAGAACTTGGAAGTCGATCGATTGAACCGGAATATATATTTGAACAGTACCTTTTTTACAGATATTTGAAAAGTACCTTATTGACAGAGATTTGAACAGTACCTTGAGCAAAGAAATCGACCAAAACGAAGCGTTAGGAGAAGAGATGATTAACTGCTCTTGTCTCAGAAACCAAAACGGGGCAGGCAAACCCTAAAGTACTGCAGAATGTGAGTTCAGTCGGTTAGAATCTCTTGATCAAATTTTGCCCGCTATACTCCTTGTAGAGTAATCCGTACCATGTTCTACAGAGCTTTTTGACCGCTAGAGCAGTAAACGCACCAGAGTATGTTATAATAAACTTATTTGGAAACGGTTTTTAAATAATTTTGAATTATAAATTTTTTTTTAAACTACAATATAAATTGTTTCCAATAAGACTCCAATTAAAGACCCCTCTCCATCAAATGTCTTACCTTTTTAAAATATTAGACAGTTTCTATCCTTATGACCTAGATATAGGTTTTAAATATGTTCAATATCTAATTTTCTATTATTGCTTTGGAACTTTTCAAAATCACTTGCAGGATTACTTAATCAAATTTAACTCCAACTTCATTTCCTCATAAATAATTTATTTTTTAAAAATTCATACAACATATGTTCTTTAATATATCACTTTTATATTAAAGTGCTTAATTAAATTTATTTTTCTGAATATTGGTTTTATACCCACATACATTTTAGTTGTTTTATTTCATTTTGTTCATGTATAAATTCGTGTTTATATATTCATTTTGGTTTCGTTAATGTTTTAAATTACTTAAAATTAGTTTCGAACATGTTCTTGAGATTTGGCTCAAGTGTTAAATAAGTGGAATAGAATAATCATGATATCTTTGTTACGTCCTAATTTGACATTACTTCTTGTAACTGCGTTTTTAGCTAAAATGTTTTCAAGCTTCTATCCTACACATTTTTATAGGAATCCGAAAAAGTGATTCCGTAAAAGTTTTGTAACATGTCATATATGTAAAAACGTTTTATATCATTAAAATTACAAAATGAGTTTAATATTTAATTATAAAAATGGATATCATAATAAATAAATACATTTTATTACAAAGTATATAAATACATATAAAAATTTATATTAATAAAACTTAAATCAACTATTTTATGATTTATATATATATTTTAAATATTTATAGAAATAAGTGAATTAATGAATAAACATTTACAATTATAAAAATATTTATAGAAATAAGTGAATTAATGAATAAACATTTACAATTATAAAAATATTTGAATTAATTAATAAACATATGAAATTTTTTGTATTAATAAAAAATTAAAATAATTATTTTTATAAATATTTTTACATTTATATAATTTTAAATATTTAAAAAAAAGATTTGAATTGTTTGAATTTTTAAAAGTATATGATATTATCGGTATTTTTAAATAAAATAAATAGATGTTTTAAGGAAAAATAAATAGATCGATATTTAAGGAATATTAAAAAAACCTTAAAGTGTTTTTTTTTTTTTTAAAACACCTTCCAAGTACTTCTCGAAAAACAATCAGATTGTTTTTTTTTTTAACTTTCAAAAACGCTTTTGAAAATATTACCAAACACTTTTTTTTTTGTCATATAAATACTTAAAAGTATTTTTAGGTCTAAAAGCGACTTATAAAAATATTTATCGAATAAGTCGCAGAGACGGGTGATACAACTAATATGTAAATAAGAAAAATGTTAGTCTGAGATACCATCAAAGTTCCCAAGTTTTAGATCCAATGGAAAATCAAAAGGACTTCACTATAAAGATTTCTTGATTATCAAAAAAAAAATAATAACTATGTTGTAATAAGTATTTTATATTTAAAACTTTTGTTTTTTTATGTTCTTTACTTTTGATGCCTAATTTTTTCTTTATTTAAATGAATAAATAATGAATTCTTCATCAAATTATATATATGAATTATGACATTTCATAAATCAAAATAATATATAATAAACCAACTTTCATGAATATAAGTTAGTTTCAAAATGATATTCAATAAATCAATGTTATATGTTTATAAATGTTGGAACGATGATTTTGAAAAGCAAGACTTGAAATTAGGTAATTCTACATAACTTGATTTCATATTATTGAATTAAGTTTACGGTCTTAGACATCATAGTCTTTTATCTCTACAATTAGTAGAAGGATTATCCATGCAAAAAATTTCTTATATACATATTGATTTGCATTTTTTTTTAAAATTCTAACGTTACTTTAATTATTTTGGGAAAATAATTCTTCAATATTTATAGTTTTGGACTCACAGGCCATATGATCTCACTCAACAACAATTTTTTAGATTTAATTTAGTTGAATTACTTAATGTAAGTCTTTGAATAAAGAGGACAATTACTCAAATTAAATACTATAGTAGTACGTGGTTCATACATGTAGAGAAACACATCTATAAAGAGAAAAGGGATGAGGAGTCAGTTTAACACTGCTTTCATGTATTTATAACAAAACATTTTCCTTAACATCACTTCTAACCAAAATTGTTTTAAAGGAATTTGAAAAAAATGATTCTACAAGCATTTTTTGCATGGGTATAAAATAAAAATGCTTTATATTATTAAAGTTACTAAAAAGGACATTGAATATTTAATTATAAAAATAGGATAATCATAATAAATAAATAAAATTTATTATGAAAATATATAAATACATATAAAACATTTATATTAATAAAAACCTAAAATAACTATTTTTATGATTATAACAAATTTAAAAATATATAAAAAAAATTTGAATTAATGAATAAAAATATACAATATTTGTATTAATAAAAACCTAAAATAATTATTTTTATCATTATAAAAATGCTTTAAAATATTTACAAAAAAAGTTTGAACTATTGAATAAACATGCATAAACATTTGTATTATCAAACTAAAATAATTATTAATATGATTATAAAAAATATTTACAAAAATATTAGAATTAAAAATATTTTTTTACTACTATGGTAACCTATTTTGTTCAATAATGAAGAACAAAAATATATCGATCATTAACATTCGTCTTATCCATTATTAAAAACAATGGTTTTATCCATATTTTAAGAAGAATATAATTAGATTTTAAAAGAAGTGTAATAAGTATTTTAGGAATATTAAAAAAAAAATGAAGTGTTTTAAAAAAAACGTCTACATAATGCTTCTCAAAAAACATAAAAGTATTTTAGACCACAAAAACATTTTTAAGAAACACCAAATCAAAAACCTAAATGTCAAAACAAAACCACAAACCCTATAAAGGACGTAGGGGTATTTTTAGAATTTTGTAATGTACAGGGCCAGTATAAAATTATAAATACCGTAACTCTAATAAAGATTTTAACCTTATTCTCGTGAACATAGTCATCTTGTAGAGCCACACGTCAAATCTATCTGCATTCTTCTTTGCTTTTCTCCAATTTTTCTCTACAATTTGAGGTAGGGAAAACAACAAATAGGTTACCATTTCCTTGCATTGTTGGGATGGGTATGGAAGTGATCTGTTAATCGAGAATGGGATAAGTACTCCTCAGGCATCTAGTAGATACAAGGAAAATCTACGATTTTATGTGCTAAAAGGATTCAAACGCCCCCATTGGAATATTTTTTGAAAAAAAAAACAGGAATTCTTCTTTGCTTACAAGAAGATATAACAAATCAAGTATTTCATTTTGATCCTACTGAGTTAAATCAATAAGTATTGAACCATGGAGCCACAACAGGTGATCATTCTTTTGCGAAACATAACTTACTTAACCTGTGCCCTCCCGGCTCCGCCAGCACTGCTGAAAGGGAGTTGAATGTTGATGTCATCTACCTATATACGAACCCCAAAAGCAGATGACTAATTAAAAGGAGTCATAATTCATGGATTAAGGTTTAAAGTTCTTGTAAGCTATCACAGCATAGAAGGGGTCTGAATCTGAACCAGACAACAATATTCCCAGCGACCTCATGATCCAATCCCAACCGAGAGGCCCCTTGTCTTCTTGAGCACCACCACCAGTAGTAGCAGCTGGCAATTTCCGGATGGTTTCTGGCTGTGTGAATCCTTCCACATATTTGAAGTACTGTAATACCAGTTGAACTCGGCTGTATGCAGTCCCATCTCTCCATGCACTGATGGCTTTCTCATAGAATAATCGGTTGCTGAAGCTGACAATGAACACCCCTCCCGGTCTTAACACCCGGAAAACCTCTGCAAATACCTGTGGTAGGGTACGTAAATTCAGGTCACTTACTAAGCTTACCCTAATTAATCTTGAAACATACTTATTAAAACTTAAAGTTTCATATTTATTACTTGCTAACTTCAATTGACTTTCAGTTAAATTATTTTTAAGCCATTGATTAAAAGTTATGATCATTTATATTTTACTTTTAAGTGTCATATGCTTTATTGAAAAAATTAACTTAAAAATTTTAGTCAAAAAAATCAAATTAATGGACATATTTAACCTCTTAATTTTAAATTAATGTTTATATTGTTACTAATCTTAAAGTAACAAAATGATTTTTTTAAACGTTTATATTTAAAATATAATTTTTTTATATCTATTTACTTTATATTATATTGTCATAGCATTCTATTCTTAAAAGAACATGAATATAAATTTTTTCATACATTTGTCAAGCCTCAAAGGCAAAATATTGTTAAGAGATGAGATGACTATAAAAACATTTATTACAAAAGACGAGGTTTATTTTTTATTTTTTTATTTTTGAAAAGTAAAAAAGATGAGTTGTAAACGTAGAATCATAGTTCTAAAATATATTTTCACTAAGGTGTTTTTTTTTTTTAAATAGATAAAATATTTTACTTTTAATATTAAAATAAATTATTATTATTATTATTATTATTATTTTTAATACACTCTGGATTTCAAGACAATAAACTATTCTCGTTATGACACATTTCCTTCCTTATGCCATTTTGCATGTTTTAACAATAAAAATAAAATAATAAATATTTAATGCTATTAAATAATATTTATTTAATTTTAAGATGTATTTAAAAACAAGCAAATCAACCAACACCACCTAAAGATGGGTAAATGAAATTTGAGTCTAAAAATAAACTAATCATTTTGAATTAATTTTTTAAATTTCTTATATGAAGTTATTTTAATAAATATATTTAATTTAATCAAATGACAATTTAAATTAAGCTATTAAATTACCAAACAAGCACTTCAGATTCTCTCATATTCTCACATTCTTGCTTATATGTGATTTGTGAATGTCCTTAATTAGTGTAGGGAATCTAGATCAATCTCAGAAATTCTTAAATGTTTCGTGGCTTATGTTTCGGATTCCAGATTAAGAAAGACAAATATCTGCTTTGGTGAGCAAAGAATTAATCATCTGACCTTTTCAGGATATTGAAGATACTGGACACTCACTGTGCACAAGACAGCATCAAAACTGCAACCATCTGATTCCAACTTCTGATCCTCATTCAGATCCTTCACAAAGAAATAATCTAGCCTTGGATTCTTGGCAAGCTCTTGCGCATTTAGCCCATGTCCCACCACTCTTTTGTACTCCACTTCTTTAGGTAGATGGCTAACCCATGAGCTCATGAGGTCCAGAATCTCCGAGCCAGGGTTCAACCGTTCCCTATGAGATCAGTCCAGGGTGGAAATGAATCCACCGTCGACATGGGTCACAAAGCGTGGGTAGGCATAGAATTCTCGATCTGGGTAAGCGTTGAGTTTGGTTCTACCTTCTTGGGTCAGAACAAGGCGCTTGATTTTGCCTGCTGAGGAGGATTGCTTTGGTTCATTCTTTTCATTGATGGTGTTTGCAATTCTTGAAGAGAAGCTTCTGGTTTTGAATGGGTGGCAGGGCTTGGGATTTGGGTGAAATGTCAGCATGGATCGGATCCTTATAAGATATCTGTCGACTCCAATGTAGAATGTAGATATACAATAAGGGATAAGCCTTTAGTGGTCGTCAGCTCTTGTGGGGGTGGGCTGTAGCTCCCCAAAATGGGTTCATGATGCCTCCAAAACATTGGGTCGAAGGTATTCACCCAGTGAGCCCAGCCTAAAGGGTAACACATGTATTACTAGTGTAAACGGTTAAGAAAATGAGAATAGAATCGGCAACAAGAAAGATGAAATGAAGAAAACACACATACTTATGTAGAAGACTTAAGGTTTGTTTAGTTCTTGTTTTTTAAAACTATTTTTAAAAATAGTTTTTGAAAATACAAAGAACATCATGTATTTTTTGAAGCGTGCTAGCATTTTACGAAGTTAGTGTTTTTGTGTTTTTTGACGAAAAAATGAGCAACGTATTTTATTTGTTTTTTAACATTTTGGAGAGCGTATAACGTTTTTTAAAGGCAGTTAACGGAGTCCTTAGGCTAGTTTGGGCGAAAGTATGAGGGAAAGAAAATAGAGGAAAATATAAAATAAGTTTAAACTTAACCAATTAATTTTATATGTTTATTCTTTGTGATTTTGTCGTCGTCTTGGTACGGTATGTGGTATGTGGTTGTTGTTTTGATGTGTCGTGTGATTGTTATCGTCTTGATATAACATTTTGTTTTTTGTTGTTATGATCCGACGTTTATTTGTGTTTGAGCGATTTAGAAGTAACGCGTATATTATCATAAACCGATAAAATCGAATCGATGATCGTGATATGTTTGCAGGAAATTTGGTCGTATGTATTATAGTCGCGTGGTAAATCGAATGTTGGGAACATTTATGAATATGTAGTAAGTATGAGTCTTGGCCAGGTCGTTATCTTAGTAGCACTCTGATGATATTTAAATTCTTATGGTTTTTAGTGATTTTGATTATATATTTATATATCGATATATTGTTAGTTTTAATCAATAAAATTATTTTTCTCTTCAAAAAAAATATTTTTATTCAAACTCATTTCAGTTGTTTATTTCTATTAGATATATAAGGACCAAGAAATTTAAAAATATGTAAAATTTTGATTAAATTTAGTTTTTTTTTTATTGTATATATTTTCAAAGGTGAAGCTAAACATAAGAAAATAATTTTTCTTAGTAGTTTTTCTTTTCCTTAAAAATTTTCGGGTTCCAAACATAGTTTTAATAGGAAAAGAAATACACAGATAATTGAAATTAAGTACAAGATAGTGGAGATATATGACTAATGGTTCATTCGGGTTCAATACCTTTGCTACCATTACAAATCTCCAAAAAAATCAATAATATCTTAGTACAAAACTTTTCGGATTGGGTTGTACAAAATTCGGATCATGGAGCTTTAACCACCAACATTTTGTATAGTAATAATTATAAAAGCATATAGTCGGCCTTAAAAGCCGATTTTTTCTGGCGCTTGTTCCTTTTACATTACGTGGCCATCTTTTTCATATGAACAAGATGAAGATGAGCAAAGAGTCCTCACATACACATACACATACATACTGCTTTATTGTTTGGTGGATTGAATTCGGATAGTAATTAACAACTAAGGAGAAAGAAAATGCAGACGTGCGTATTCCTTTTGAGCTTTGTGCCATTATATTTCTGTTTCTTTATTTAGGCTTAAGTGAACAGAGTCATTCCACGTCTCTATCATATACCCACATTTAGAGGCTTTTTAATTTTCTTTTGATAAAAAATGAAGGCAAGATGAGGACTAGATACCTGTCCCACATTTATAGGTTTCTTTACCCAAAGAGGAAAACTAATAAGGGTTTTGGATCTCTGGGACTATTGTTGTCACTCCGAGTTAGCCAAAACCAAGACTTCATGATGATTTGCTTCCACGAACGTGCATTCAGATCGAGTAAAAACATCAAGAGAGATGATACCTTATGTTTCTCAAAAGGGCGATGATCAATAATTATATACCCCCACCCACCCAGGCCCCAGCCCGAGAGGGGGGCTCCCCTTCTCATTTGCCTCCCAGCAAATCCCAACTTCCCTCACTTCAATCATTACTTTGTTCTTCTCCCCTTGCTAAAGTTTTGGATATTTTTTATGCAGCTAAGATTTGTTAAAGGAAATCAAGAATAGGCAACAACATATAAACAAATATACAAGTTATCTGAAAACATTAACTAGGTCGAGAAAAAAGAAATCACATACAGACATGGATAAATCCATGGAGGCGTGACTAATAATAGTATAGGAACCATAAGACCCCATGCATAACATATTTACAGGTATACCAAAACTAAGTACATCCCCGAATAGATCATTGTGATAAACCACAAACTCAACCACCACAAATATCTCAACTACTTTAATTAAAGTCATGGGCATTAGTCTTAGTTTTAGTTGGAGTCCCATTACCTATTAGTTTTTTACGTTTCCAACTTATCCATGAAGGTTGTTGTCATGAGATTAGGATGAGTAGTTACATGATATTTTTGTATCTAAGCTCTTCTTTTCTAATAAAATAGGACAGTCAAAAAGTTTTTACTCGAATATTTTATTTTAAATTTTGACTGAGACCTATCATTGTTATTAGAGTTCTCCAACAATAACAACCAACAAGGAAAAAATTGAACATCTTGAGGTAGAGGTAGGGGATTCCAAGACATTGTGAGTCGATTGGAGTTTAGTTTTTCTACAAAGTTTTAATGGATGGAAAACACCCTCAACAAACGATCTACAACATTACTTTCAAACAAGGGAGGGTCTAGCAGCAATGCTAGTGAGACAACAATCCAACTCGTCACTGTAGAGATGAATTTAAAGAGGTGACAGCAATGAAAGACATATGTGAAAAAATTTAAATAAATGGAAGACGACCCAACAAACTATCTACAACATTACTTTCAAACAAGGGACGGTCTAGCAGCAATGCTAGTGACCACAACAATCCAACTCGTCACCATAGAGATGATAGCCAGTGAAAGGTAGATGTGAAAAGTTTCAATGGATGGAAGAGCGCGCTAAACCATTATACATAGCATTCTTTGAAACGAGGGAAATTAAGCGGCAATGCTAGTAATGCACAATAATCCAACTCGTCACCACATATATAGATGAATTTATAAAGGTGAAAGCTAGTGGAAAGCATATGTGAAAAGTTTCAATGGATGGAAGGCGCCCTCAACAAACTATCTACAACATTACTTTCAAACAAGGGAGGGTCTAGCAGCAATGCTACTGACCACAACAATCCAACTCGTCACCATATAGATGAATTTATAAAGGTGAAAGCCAATGAAAAGCATATGTGAAAGTTTTGATGGACGGAAGGCGCTCAGCCAATATACATAACGTACTTTCGAGCAAGGGAGGCAACTATACACAACATTGTTTTTTAAACGAGGGGTCTAACCTTGATAAGGATTTTAAAGCCAAGGTTACTCAACTATGTCGTTACTAGTGAGAATTCTAGTAACAATAGAGCACAAGACATAAATAAGGAGATAGAAATGACATTTCATAGCATGAACGTCAGGATAAGGTTCCATCAAAGACAGTATTGATAGCCACAAACTCAACCACCTGGAAATATATCCCAACTACTTTACTTGTGGACTAAGTAATGGGCGTTAGTCTTAGTTTTAGTTGGAGTCCATTACCTATTAATTTTCTTTATGATGTTTTGTATTTATGTTCTTCTGTTGGAATAAAATAGGGCGGTCAAAAAATTTCCAAATTTTATAAATTAGGTCTCATCTCGAATATATCACCGTGTTTATGGAGCTCCAATCTGATCCCTATCTCCACATATTCAAAAAATCATCACTTTTGGATCACCCAGCAACAAGATTTGAAGGATTCTTTGCATGCATATGTGGATTCGGCAATAAAAGTTAATTGTAAGGGAAAATCCATGTATCTTATCTTGGAATATCCACATGCATGCATGCAACAGCACATATCCTGACAAATGCCTTGCCAAAGAAAACATACCATGTCCACGAGGGTTGGAGGCCTTCACCAACAAGAAAAAGAGCAAGAATGTGGAAGAAAAGTCAAATAAAAAAAGAAAAAGTAAAAGAATGAAATAGAAAATGGAGCAGCCAAAAAGTCATGATTGCAAGAGCAATTGAGTTCCAGCTCAATCCAATCAAATCCAATTGGTGGGTCCAGACATCTCTGCACGTGCAACATGCACAGTATAAAATAGACAAAGATAAAACCCATTTGTCTCCCTCTTTTGCCTCCTCAGTAGGGTCACTATTCCCCACGATTCAGTAGGTTGTGTTCAACTTCAATCTCACAAACTGCCGAAAAAAGTGTCCGGAGTGATCATCGTCGGTGGGTCTAAAATTTGGTATCTTCTCTCTCTCAGACAAACCAACAAAATTTCATTAACCCTATGAAACTTTCCTTTTGCTATATTGCTTCAAAAAGGGATTTGAATTCTCACCCAAGTATGTTCCCTTGTGTATGCTTTAGGGAACCAATGCCCTATCCTTTTATGTAGGTTTAAGTCTTTGATTACTGTTTTAGTTAGTGTTTTCGTGACATGCCCACATAGGATTAAACAACTTCTGCGACACTGAGGGCCAAATGCAAAAGGGTTTGTAGCCTAGATAGGGAGGGTAGTTGATGAGGGTTCATTTATCATTATGATATCACTAGTGAGGTTGAAGATTAATGCCTAATTTGGTTGAGCTGATAACTTATTCACTCTGAATTAGGTCTGGTACATTGCTCAATAATCAGTTATGGATGCAAAAGGGTTTTTATTGTTATAAATAATATTATTTTTTATTTATGGTTTTTTTTAAGATTTTATTTATGGTTTTATAACCATAAATAAATTTTCTATTTATGAAATTATAAATAATCATAAATATAAAATTTATTTCATAAATTTAGAAATAATATTACAAAAAATAAGCATACAAGATTTCATAAATTTATACCCAAGAATTTATTTATTTATGAAATAATATTATTTATAGTTAAATAAAAATTTATGTTTTATTTATTTATTTATGGTTTTAAATTTTTATAATTTCATATTATTATTTTATTTTGTCTATTTTTCTTATATATATGTGCATTTCATTTTTTGGCTGCTATCATGTCTATATCTCTAAATTAAATCAACCTTCAATCCGCTACTTCTAATTAATTACGTTACTAAATAATAATTTATAATATGTTATCAGCACCAACTACCAACAATCACTTGAACCAAATAAGCCCTAATTCTAATTGGATGCCAAATTGAAGACGATTTGGGGTTTGAGGAGGGTTAATTGGGATAATTAATTTCCTTTGAACTTTTGTTTGGATCGTGTTTAGTTCCACGAAAGTGCTAAAAAAACCTAAGAAAAACAATTTTCTTGTATTTGGTTGTTTTAAAGAAAATCTCAAATAAAATCAAATATAAATAAAGTACTTACAAGCAATGTATTCACTTCAAAACTATCTAATGTTTCTATTGGTAAGTAAAATAAATAAAATTGGTTTGAAGTAGCAAATAAAAATGATATATCAAATTTAACATTATTTTTATTTTCCTTCATCTTTTCTAATTTTTCTTCTTATTTTGTTTCTCTTGCAGTTCTACTTAAATTCCCAGCAACCAAACATAGCCTTCAACTTTCTTTTTTTCTCCCTCTAAAAGATGCAATGGTGGCACCTTTGTCATATCTTTCCTTCTACTATGGTGTCTTTTATTATGGTAACCTAATTTATAGAAAAATCTAGTCCTTGTGGCAATATTCCCATTTTTTTGCAATCTCATAATAATTATAACACGTGTATGTTCAAAAATAAGTAAATTGCTGTAAAAAAAGTAAGGAAATTAAAAATCTCCAATTATATATAAAATCTTTTCCATAAATTCAAAATAAGGAAATTGTTTATCTATCTTTATTAATGAGAATAGGATCACTTTGTGTAAAGAGAATCTAGAAGGATACGGAGCAATTAAATTGAAAAGCAACAGTTATCATCTCTTATATTTATATATATATATATATATATTTTTGGACTGCCTCTTATATTTATATTTAGAAATTGTGGGAGGAGAATCTAAGGTTTAAATGGTGGATTTGGTCAGGACGTATAAATTTGTAAGCAAAGTTTCTGACAAGGAGCTGAGCAGTGGATGGTGGGTGAGAAGTCAAACTTTGTGGGTTTGGCCTCTTCTCAATAACTCCCTCAGGTGGAAGTGAGTTCTAAATTCTAATTTCTAATTCATCACCATGGTTGAATATTTGGGGGGCTTACCAACAGCAAGTGCTGGCTCTATTTCTTGGACTAGTTTTCGTTTTTCTTGTAAAATTCTTATTTTTCAGAGGGCATCATAAGAACTTGCCTTATGGAAACATGGGATGGCCCCTTCTTGGGGAGACTCTTGCCTACCTGAAACCACATAAATCCGACTCCATGGGAGTCTTCCTTCAAGAACATTGTTCTAGGTGAGCAACTGATTTAATTTCTCAGCTTCTTGTATTTATTTATTTTTTATCCTTGTTGACTCACTTTTTGATCTTAATTGTCTGTTTTTCAGGTACGGGAAAGTTTTCAAATCACATCTGTTTGGTCACAAAACCATAGTTTCCTGCGACCATGAGTTGAACATGTACATTCTTCAGAATGAAAGCTATTCAGTCCAGCTATCACAGGCCCTCCATGGAATATTGGGAAGACTCTCTTTGATTCTTGTCACCGGGGACGTTCACAAAAAGCTAAGAAGCCTTGCTCTTGGAGTAATTGGTGGGACTAAGTCGACAGTCAACTTCCTTCCCTCCATAGAAGGCCTGTCAATAGCAATGATGGAATCATGGAAAGGATGCACAGAAGTTGTCTTCTGCAAAGAAGCTAAAAGGGTAAGCAACTTTTGTTTTTTTTTTTTTTTGGTTTTTTTTCTTTACTTCTATTTACTTTCTATTACATTCATGTAGTGTTCTTTCGGTCCTTGTATTCGAATATGGGATCTCAAATAAACCACGTCCCATCAGCTGCAGTAAAGCCAGGACTCGAGGTTGGTAGTAGTTTAACATGGTATCGAGAAGTCGGTTATGAGAGGTCTTGTTGTCGACCTCTTTGCAATTTGAATCCTTAGTTTATTTATTTGAAAGTCTGTCAAGGATTCTATTTGATTTGTTTGACTCTCTACTTGAGGGTATGGGATCGTATTTGAGAGAGGATGTTAAGAAGCATGATATTCATATTAAATCCAAATCATACGAACTTGAGCTTTTAATAGAATCAGTAGTTTAATAAATTTCCACTTGTTTAAAAGAGAAACAGTTTTTAGATATCTTTTTTAATTCTGTATTCTTGATGAAAATGCAGTTCACATTCAATCTCATGATGAAGCACATTCTAAGTATTGGACCAGATGAGGCAGTGACTGCTGAGATATTGGGAGATTTCCATACCTTCATGAAAGGCTTTGTGTCTCTCCCAATACATATCCCTGGAACTCCTTATTTTAAGGCTGTGAAGGTACTAAAAACATGAAAACCCCACCAGGGCCTCTGCTATCTAAATGTGGATCTATGTTTTTTGGATCTCTTTTTTTGGTTGGTTTTTTCAGGCTAGAGAAAGAATCACCTCCACCATCAAAGGGGTCATAGTAGCAAGGAGGAAAGAGAAAAGACTTCAAAATGGAGACTTTCTAAGATGTAATCTTAGCAAGGGAGAACTTGAGTGATGAAGAGAGAGTGAGCCTTCTTATGGATTTGTTGCTTGGAGGGTATGAAACAACAGCCACACTGCTGGCCTTGCTCATCTACTTTCTTGCAGATTCACCACAAGCTCTTCAACATTTGTTTTGTTATCTTTCTCTCCCAATTAATCCTCCCTCCATTAATCTTCACATTATTTTACATGCTTTAAAAGGGTTGTTGTTTTGATCATCACCCAGGAAGAACACCTAGCAATAAGGAAAAACAAGAAGGATGGAGAGCTCTTGAGTTGGGAAGATTACAAACAGATGAACTTCACCCTCAATGTGCTTTCTCTAACTAACTCTTTTCAATGGTCCTGTACATTTGTTATCAATTTGGAAGTAACACAAGAACTATGCATTTTCATTTTTCACAGGTCATTTATGAAGGCCTGAGATGTGGGAATGTGGTCAAGTTTGTGCACAGAAAATCTCTTGAAGATATCAAATTCAAGGTTTTTAAGGAATTACATCTTTCCTGTTGCTTCATTCAATTAAATATTCTTGTCTTACTGATTGGAGTTGCAATGTTTGTTTTTAGGGTATCTCATCCCTGCAGGATGGAAGGTTCTTCCTATCTTTACTGCAGCCCACCATGATCCCTCTCTTCATGAAAATCCTTGGGATTTCAACCCTTGGAGATGGGATGTATGTAGCCTTTTCCTTACATTTCAATTGATTTTACTACATACTAAGTGTTTTTTGTTTCTTGGTTTTGAAAAAAATATAGAGAATAAGGAAAACACTTTTGGTATTTTTGAAAAATACAAAAGCGAATTAAAAAAGGCTTCCGAGGTGAGAAAAGCAATGCGGTTTGAATAGCAGCACAAAATTATGTTTTTGTGTTTTAAAAACTATTCTTAATAATAATTTTCAAAGCAATAACCAAGCAGTCTAAATTATTAATCGATATATTTTTCTTATTTTAAGTTTATATTTGTAAAATTATTCATTGGCTTCTATTTCTATGAAAATTTGTTAATACATTTTAGTCAAATAAAAATGTTAAGAGGGTGGCTCATCATGCCTAATTCATATGATAAAATGTTTAATATTTCAAAAAGGATAAGACATAAGAAGGAGAAGGGTCCCGATTCGAATCCCAATGAGAATAATTTACTACATTATAATTAAAATATTTAACTTCAAAAAAAAATGTTAAAGGGGATGAGTTGTCAAATCTTTACCTTTACAGCCTCCTATCAAACAAGGAAAAAGCATCATATATTATCCATAATGACATATTTTTATATCATTTTTTTCTTAATTGCCAACAAAAAAGAAACATTATGTATATATTATAATGTGTGCCCTAATATGATCGTTCTGGACAGGATCAAGCAACCAACAAAAAGGTCAGCTTCTTCGGTGGAGGATTGCGGCTGTGTCCAGGGGGAGACCTTGCCAAATTAGAAACCGCTTTCTTCCTTCACCATCTTGTCCTCAACTATAGGTAAACATTTCCCACAAATTTCTCATTTAATTTTTTTTTAAAATTTTCTAAGATATGTTTTTTAGTGTTTTTTTTTTACTTTTATTCAATTTGAATATTATAATATAGTACTCTGTTTTTTGAATTCGAGAGACTCACACTTCTCCTTCTCCATTATACTCTTTTACCACTTGAAACATGTCTCAATAGCAAAAGTGTTTAGTGTTCAAAACATTAAAAACGTTTCTTAAAATTACTATAAAATGAACTCTCTGTCATGATTTTAATTTGGAGATGGGGTTGGGATCAAAATATTTACTTTCTATTTTCTTTATATTTGGTGTTGAGCAGGTGGAAAATAAAAGGGGATAATTTTCCCCTTGCGTACCCTTACGTGGAATTCAAGAAAATTTTGGCAATCGAGATAGAGCCAATGTACAAGACACTGGAACAGAAATGTTAGAGATGTATTTTAGCCATGTTTATATTTGCTAGCAAGGAATAGGGTCATAACTGTACCCCTAATTAATAAATGTGAATCTCACAAAATGTTACAAGATGCTTTCCTTGTATTATTAATAATTGATTTGCTTTGTAAGTTTGTAACTCAAGTCAAGGGACACACATTAATTTGAGGAAGCCAGGAATGTGTTCTTGTTTTCCCGGAAATTTTAAATTTAAATGAAATATATGACTATTAATCTATTATTTTGAAATATATGAATTTGATTATATGATTAAAATTATAATTTCTAATAATTTAAAATCACGAAGAATTGTGAAAATAGATCTTCTTCTATGTGTTTTAAAAAAAAGATGTAAAAATATTATATACAAAAATAGTAAAAGGAAATAATTTGTTCATAGTGTCTATCTCATCAAATAGAGTACTCAAAATTTCAAAAAGACATAAAAACAAGAGGGGTCTTGAATTCTAATCACAATAAGGACATTTTACCATTAAACACAAAAAAAAAAAAAAAAAACAAAGAAAAAAAAAAAACCAAACTATTCCTCTTTTTACCACCTACCTTAGATATTAATAATTTAAATATTTTCTGATATTAATAATTTCAATATTTATAAAGATATTAATAATTTAAATATTTATAAAGATATTAATAATTTTGAAATATATATATTTTGAGATATTATCCAAATTCTGTAAAAATATATTTTTTAACTGCTAAACTCTTTAGTTACAATTTAATAAACTATTTTTATAGAGAATCGAACCCAAGACCCATATCCTCCTTATGCCCTTCCTTTTTCAAACATTGAACGTTTAATCACATAAGATAAACATGATGAATATATAGTAAAATCTCCATTGAATATAGTAAAATCGGGTAGAATATATATTTTTAATAATATAGTTTGAAATATAAGATTTTTTTGGAAAAAAAATCCCAGTTTTGACTTATCTATATGAGAAAATTTTTTAATGTCTATTTTACTCCATTATAATTAAAGTGTTTAACTCTCAAAAATATACTGTCAATATAAAAGTGTTGGATCAAAACAATTTTAGTTTTTTAAGTGTAAAAACTGAGTTGTTGATTGATTTTGAGCCTAAATTAAAGTGGGACCCGATTGTTATTTTGAACAATAATTCATGGGTTTATATTCTACTCAGTGAGGAGAATAATGTAGTATATTCATTTGCTCAAATCGAGTAAGAAATGAATGAGAAAATAGGCTCTCAAGTGACCCTCTTGAAAATGTATTGTTTGGACTTTCAGTTCGAGTTGTGTTCGTTCATGAAAAGGTGTTGTTTGGACTTTCAATTTGAGTTGTGTCCTTTCATTTTGAGTTGTGTCTTTTCATTTTGAGTTGTGTCTTTAGGATGATGGCTATGCGGAAAGTCACCCGAAGTCTATAAATACTTAGGTTCATTGTCGTTTGAAATATAACAAGCGAATTTGTTCATTTTAATTCGATAAAACGTTGCACTAAGACAGCCTTTAGTGCATTATTTTTCGGCATTTAAGGCAGTGCATTCGGAGAGTACACAACATAGTTTGGTTTGTTGGACAGATAGATTGGAGTGCTACCTCTATTTGTGTAAAAGATCATTTAACATGCAGAATGAATATTTCGGTATTAATGTAATAGAGTGGGGTAAATACGTCTTAAGGACATAGTGTCAAACACTAGCCTTGATCTACTAAGTTATCCCGCGTTCGCGATTGCATGTCGGGTTAATATCTAGTTTGCATATATCAGAAACTGTTACGTGTAACACTTTCATGTTACACTTTATCTTTTCCGTGTAACACTTCTATATAAGCTGTTTCCACATTTACTTATTCTCTTATTTTAGTATACTTTGCATGTTTCAAAGCGGGAAATTTCAACCAATAATTTTACTATATTTGAATACCCTAAGTCGACACCCACCTCGACATTCTTAAGACAAATTATTAATTGGTTTAATTACTTGTTGTGAAGTTCTGGTTTTGATATGAAACTTGTTGACTTTGTTTTACGGTTTTAATTTAAACCATTACACCCGAATAGTGACTTTTGATCAACCATACAAAAAGCGTTAAAGTAGTAATTTCAAATGATAACATAGAGTTGTATCTAGTTTTATAACTTCTTTGCTTGTATATTGTTGAATAGTTTGTAATCTTTGTTTGTCAGGAAATGGATTAAATGATATTAATGTTCCTGCTACTACAAATCATGTTGTGCCTGTGGTGCCTATTTCTGTTCCTACTCACGTGTCTCATGGGGAGAAATCCGAAAAGTTCAACGGGAATTATTTCAAGAGATGGCAACAGAAAATGTTGTTCTATCTCACTACGTTGAATCTTGCAAAGTTTCTTCGTGAGGATGCTCTCATTTGTAGTGAGAATGAGGTCGACCGCCAAGTTGTTGTTGCGGTGGATGCATAGAAGCACTCTGATTTTCTTTGCAAAAATTATATCCTCAATGGATTAGATAACATATTATATAATGTGTATAGTCCAATCAAGACGGCTAGAGAGCTGTGGGAATCCTTGGATAGAAAATACAAGACGGAGGATCTTGGGAATGAAGAGAGAAATTGGTTATTGAAATGATTCCTTGATTATAAAATGGTGGATTCCAAGACTATCGCCAAGTGATTCAAGATCTTCAAGTGATACACATGAAATTCATGCCCAAGGGATGATGCTTAGTGAATCTTTTCAAGTGGCTGCAATTATTGAGAGTGCCGTCAAATTGGAAGGGCTTGAAATTATTTGAAACTCCTGGCGCAAAAGAAATGAAGCTTGAAGATTTGATCGTGAGATTGGGGATAGAGGAGGAGACGATAGAGTCTCAGAAAGAAAATAGGCAATCATTCCATGGAGTGAGCACATGTGATTGAAGAGGGACATAAAGCCAACAAAAACGAAAATATGTTGGACAACGAGGGACGAGGGTGGTGACTCCAAAGGTTCCAAAGGCAATTGCTTTGTGTGCGATAAGCCAGGGACATCGTGCAAAGTTGTCATTTGTAAAAGCACAAAGTGAACGAAAAAAAGGAAGGTTGCCCAGCCTTGATATAGCGAGGTAGAAAACTATCGACAATGTTTCTAACAAAGTTTTTATATTTGTAGTATCAGAGTCAGCTTGGTAGGAAATACCCGAGGAATGGTGGAGTGGACACGGGGCCACTAGACACATATGTTTGGATAAGAAGATGTTCTCTTCATATGGAAACAATTAATGATGGAGAAGCAATATTCATGAAATTCCTCTACTTGAAATTGAAGGCAAGGAAGTTTATATTGAAGATGACTTAGGAAAGAACTTACTCTCTGTGATGTGTTACACATGTTCACGAAATTAAAAATAATCTTGTGTACGGATCGTTGTTGTTAAGTAAGAAGGGTTTTAGGTTGGTTTTAGTCGAAAATAATTTGAACTCACCAAGAGTGGGATTTATGTAGGCAAGGGATATATGAGAGACGGGCTCTTTAAGATAAATGTAATGACAATTGTATCAAATTTTAATAATAAGAACACATCTTATGCTTATATGATTGAGCCTTCCAATGTATGGCATGGTAGATTAGGACATGGTAATTTTGATACTATGCGTATTAAATTAATGAAGTTAAATTGTTACTTTAAGTTCAATATTGATGCAAATCATAAATGTGAACATGTGTTGAATCAAAATTAACAGAGATCATCATTTCACAATATTGAAAGAGATCTTTTGAACTCTAGAGTTGATTCATAGTGATACACGTGATTTGAAATATGTTCAAACTAGAGTGGAAAAGAAGTACCGTTACTTTTATTGATGATTATGCAGATATTACTATGTATATTTGCTAAGAGTAAAGATGGCTTGTCGGAAAAAAAATTTATGCATTATAAGAATGAGGTTGAGAATCAACTTGGAAAAAGATTAAGGCTATAAGAAGTGATCGAGTGGTGGTGTGGTACCTTTATTCGAGTTACATCAGAGAAACATAGTATTATTCACCAAACTTTTCTTATACACCTCGGCAAAAAAAATGGGATTCTTTGAGCGATAAAATAGAACATTGAAAGAGATAGATGTCATGTTGATTAGTTCGAGATTGCCTTACAAGAGCTTATGGTGGGAAGCTTTGCTTTAGCAAATTATATTTTAAATAAATTACCCCCACGAGTTAAATGAGCCCCTTATACATTATGGAAATGTGAGGAGGTCCTTCCCTCTGAATATTTAAAAGTGTGGGGGTGTTTGGCTAAGGTGATGGTTCCTATTCCCAAAAGGATTAAAATAGGACCTAAGACTATTGATTGTATATTTATTGGTTATGCAATAAATAGCAGTGCGTATCATTTTCTAGTGTATAAATATTATATTTCTGATGTACATGTCAATACAATTATTGAGTCAAGAAATACAACATTATTTGAAAATGTATTTCTAAGTAAATGCATGTGATGTGAGTTCTCTTAAAGAACCTATGATACTACGACTAATAATATAGATTATGAGTCTTCCCAAATGAAGAAAGTAAAGAGAGGCACTTAGGCGCGGTAAGAGACGAGACTCTAAGTCCTATGGTCCAAATTTTCTAACATATTTATTAGAAAATGACCTCAGAAAGCTAATGACGATGTCCACTTTGAAGCACCTATGTGGAAAGAAGGCATAAGCAGTGAAATTGAATCCATCATACTGTCCACACATAGAATTGGTAAATCTTCCTCCAGGAAGTAAACCATGAGGGTGTAAATGGATTTTCAAAAGGAAAATGAAAATTGATGGATCAATTGATAAGTATAAGGCTAGACTTGTAGCCAAAGGTTACAAACAAAAAGAAGGTCTTGATTACTTTGATACATATTCGCCTATCACGAGAATAACATCTATTTGTATGCTCATAGCTATTGCAACATTGCATAATCTTGAGAAACACCAAATGGATGTGAAAATAGCTTTCTTAAATGAGTGACTTAAATGAGAAAATTTATATGGACCAACCCGAAGGGTTTATTTCTCTAGGACAAGAGAATAAAGTATGTAGACTTGTTAAATCACTTTATGGTTTAAAGCAAGCATCAAAACAATGACATGAGAAATTTGACAAGGTAATGATGCCAAATGGTTTCACAATTAATTAATGTGATACATGTGTCTATGTTAAAGACACAAATAATGGATATGTCATTGTTTGCCTATATGTGGATGATATGCTTATTTTGGGTAGTAATAATTATATTACAACTACCAAGAAGATGTTGTCTAGTAAATTTAACATGAAGGATTTAGATTATTTGCGGATGTTATCTTAGGAATTGAAATTTTAAGCTGTCTGGTGATTATATTATCTCAATCACATTATATTGAGAAATTACTTGACAAGTTCGACAAAGATGAAATCAACATTGCTAGAACACCAATTGATATAAAGCTTCATTTGTCTAAAAATATTGGTCAAAGCATATCACAATTGGAATATTCTCGTATCATTGGAAATCTAATGTATGTCATGAACTGCACTAGACCAGATATAGCATACTCTGTTA
This sequence comes from Tetrastigma voinierianum, assembly GCA_016808115.1. Taxonomy (NCBI): domain Eukaryota; kingdom Viridiplantae; phylum Streptophyta; class Magnoliopsida; order Vitales; family Vitaceae; genus Tetrastigma; species Tetrastigma voinierianum. The sequence goes on along the minus strand of JAEQBH010006666.1, from coordinate 112,887 downwards.
GTAAACTGAGTAGATATACGAGTAATCCGGGAGTAGACCATTGGAAGGCAATTATTAGGGTTCTCAAATACCTAAGATATACCCAGAATTATGGATTGCATTATAAGAGATATCGGCCCGATCTTAGAAGGGTATAGTGATGCAAGCTGGATATCTGATTTGAAGGATACAAATCACCTGAAGTGATTATGTTTTACACTAAGTGGAAGCCGGTTGTATCTTGGAAATCATAGAAAACTGACGTGTATTGCCCAGTTCCACGAAAGGAATGCGAATTTATTGCTTTAGATAAAGAGGGAGAGGAAAGCGGTGGCCGTCAATTTCAGAGATATTCAATATGGCCCAAACACATTATGGCAATTTGTATACATTGTGATAGTCAATCTGCATTTGGTAGGGCACAAAATGACATGTATAACGGTAAGTCTAGACATATACGCCGTAGACATAATACCGTTAGGAAATTGCTCTCAAATGGGATTATTTCTATTGATTATATAAAGTCAAAGGATAATCTAGCAGATCCTCTTACCAAAGGTTTGACGAGAGAGCAAGTAAATTGCACATCGAGGGGAATGAGATTAAAGCCTATGACAAAAGAACCACCTTAATGGCAACTGACCTAGTTGACTAGAAATCCTAAGATCGGGTTCGAAGGGACACCACAGTATGTGTGATTGAAAGAAGCATAGGAGATAATCTCTCCTACTATTCCTATCGATAAACTAGTCTCTTTTGCTGCGAGTTTATTAGGAGTAAGCTATGTTTTAATGATTCTTATAACCAAGGATGAAAATGCTCCGGTTTCGGCCGGATATATCGGTGATTGGATTTACGGATATACCCGGGATATATCGGAGAGATATATCGGTGGATATTTTACATGAATATCGATATATCAAAAATTAATAAAAATACTTTGAAATTGATGGAAACACTTTATAAAGTGTAAAAATGACATTAATAATGAAATATAGACATTGATATTACATTGTTATGGTACTTGTATGAAAATGAAGATCGATGTGGGCCGAATTGCAACATTTGATGAAGGGATCCCATCTTGGTGAAGGCTTGATAGTCATACCAAGACATGGTGTTCGATAATATTGATTATAAGATCCAGACATACAATGTATAGAAATGTCTTCACTTGTACCTGACCTCTCCATGGATGGGAAATTGGGGTTCACCCACATGTTGATTTGAAATCCTTGTTGCATTTGATATATGGAATGTTGAATGGCATTTGTTCGACATGAGGATAATTGATCATTCCATATTCTTCATTAATAGGCAAGGATTTGAAGAAAGTACGACCATAAGTCATTAATGTGAGGAGAAAAAATGTTACCGTCATTGGATGAATCAACGTATTGAGTGCCAATGCTCATAGATTCAAAACTAGCGAGCAATGGATCATCATTGATGTGCCGTCACTTAGTTGTGAGCCTGCATGTGAAACTCCAGTAGGCTCCAATACGCACCAGCTCTCTAGACTCGTGGTCTTCATCTTGTGTAGCATGTGTGAAATCATCTTCACCAGTGAATGGACTCAATGGATATTGACTTATTTGTCAATCTGCAATATCTCCACCATCATTTCCAGTATCACTACTATCATTGGTCCCCTCTCATCTTGAGTCATCATTGCTGTAGTTGAAGTGCAGAGCAAAACTAGGTCTACTACTATGTTGACACTTGAATCAAATGAAATTAGAGAAATCAACATTGGGAGGTGACTGAGTCTCTCATGTATCTTGATGGAAACTCCTTGTGCTTCTTCGAGATAAAACACGTCGACATCAGCACGGCTTCTCGAACATGCGCAGCAATTCGTGGATCAAGATTTCCATCTTCATCATCCAAATGGAGAGGTCTAACCCATTGGAATAATTGATTATCCTCTTCTTCACCAAACTCGGCTGAAATGTCGAGTAAATCAAGGTAATTCTTTTCAGCAACTTTATCTGACTCTGCTTGCATATCACGTATCTTTAGTTTCATGTTATAGTAACAAAAAACTAATTGTTGGAACCTAGGATAAGTAAGCCGATTTCTTTGTTTTTGTATGTATTAGAGCAAATGTGCTCCAATTTCTCTCATCTTTGAAGAGATGCGGTTTGGGCAAGAACTTTAATGGCGAATTCCTCGATGTGTGAGTGTGGTTTCCATGCATGAGCAATGAATTCGTTGATAAAATAAGTAACATTCAAAATCTAATAATAACATGAAATAGACTTTATTTTTAATGTTTTAATGAGAAGCTCTTACTAACCGGAACATTCATCTTGAAATTTATTCTTTGCTATCCACTAGAATCTCTCTTCGCGTCTCGAACATTACAATTTGTGAATTGAAAATATACATGTCTAATGTCAGTATAAAGTGTAAGTTTAACTAATCAAATTGAATCAGTTAATTAGATTTGTAACTTGATTGATGTACCTCATTTCCAAAATTACCAATGCTGTAGTAGTAGAAGATAATCTTGCAAATACTTCGTGAGCGACTTGGAGTAACTCGAGGTCTACTAACTCAGAATTACATATTGAAACCTTGGATTCAAATAATATGCTACAAAAAGTGATTTAGAATTAAAGTAAGTCATAAGAGGAAAATAATATACATTAAGTGTGATTAAGATATCGGCTTAGTTTTCTTTGCATGAAGAGGATGTTTGAGGCGTTATCCGACGATCTGCGATGATTGTTTTTGACACGTCTTTGGCATTGAGTTGATGCATAAATTTTGCTTCATTACGAATCAACTCACACAAATGGCGGTGTTGGGACGACTTGAGGAATCAACAATGCGGCGTATATAGTGGCTCATATATTGATACTAGCTTAGAGACCTTCTCCCCGATATGTATGATCAAACATGAGCATGAAACATCATATCCCGGTAATTACGTCGACTAGCTTGTGAGAAGCCCATTCATCACTAATAAAGATCTTCTTCAAATCAGCCCTCTTTTTGAGAAGACTTTCTAGGGCGATGTAATTTGTTGCAAATCTTGTTGCCCCGGGCCCATAATATCTCCACCACAGACCTTTCTCACTTTATGACAACCCGACCATGATTGTAGATGAAGTTGGTGATTTTGCTGCATTAGTAATTAATTCGAAGCGGTAGCTCTTTGCTGTGTCTTCAAACATCAAGTCAATGCGGTGTCTTTGCGCATGGAATCAATATATAAATTGTACTTCTTCATTAGCAACTTTCCCGCCTTCACAAATGCTGATCCATTATGCAGCAACGATTTGCCTGACATTGTTCACCTACTTCCTTGATCCGTCCTTCCAACAAGCGAAATAAATGTATTTGTTGTCCTTTATCTTAATCGGATCATCATGAGCTTAAGGAATATTGTGCTTCCTTCGAATATACCATGAAATTAATAATGCTCAATTTCGTGGGCTGGTCATCCATCGGACATAATCGTACACCCATCAAGTCTTCCGTTTTCCCTTTGGATGTTCACATAATCTTCCATTCTTTTATCTTTCCCATGCTCAAGTATTTGTTTTTGATTTAAATGACTATGGAGATGGTGGCTCACATTCCCTTCTACAAGTAAGGTAGCCAAATTAATTATCTAGTTTCAATTATAATATAGATAATTCATTAGAAAGCTGAAAGTGATTGTCACATACCGACTTGTTGTGCACGATAATCATGTTCTTGAAGTGGTGAGAGTGCACGCTTTGTGGCGTGACACTCTCATATATGAAGAATTTGCGATTAGTATTACATCGTTTCTTTGATTGAACCACCTTTGAAAAGATTTTTAATATGTTCTTTTGTTTCTTTCTTGAAGATTTGTATAATGATGGAGCGGCGGTGAAATTCAGTGATCAAGATTGTATCTCGCACTTTGAGATCTGCATGCGCCTTGTTGGATTAGTGATTCCAGGTTGTGAAGGCTCACTGACTGCAATATCTGATTAGAAATCGAAATAAATTAGTTATTTAAGAATTTAATTTAATTTAAACATTTATGATTTTCTTTGCCTGCGTAAGATTCCTTCTTCTTGTTGTCGGTTCCGATTCGGTGGCTTTTGATGCACGACATCTTGTTCCGAAAATCATTTCTTTTCGTCGGGGGTCATATCAGGATACGTAATATCATCTTATATATTCACTCCTCCCATCCTCCATCATCATCATCAATGAGATGTCTATCAGTCTCCCAATTGTGCACCTACGTAGCTCATTGGCAATTCTTATATCATTTGCTTTCTTCGCTTTTCTTTATTTTTATGGCTACAAAAGTTGTTTCATTTCTTGTTTCACTTCAGAGTATTTAGAGCGCTTTTTGTATTAGAGTGAGATGAATGATGGAGTGTTGTCTGATGATCCCACGGCTCTATCACCAATACAGTAATTGCATATTGTACCATTTCTATTCCCCTCCATATGTGTGCAATATTTATACTGTTGGATCTCGGCCTATAATATTACTTTCACTATCCATCCTATTATTATACAGATTGAAAATGATTTAAACTTCATATAAAACAAATGATTTATTATATATATATCTAGCAGATATTAAGCTAATATATAACTTACTTTAAAATAACTAACATGAAAGATTAATTATTTTATTAATATGCATACATAATATTAACTAATATAAAATTTATTAATATGCATACATATATAACTAAAGTGTAGTTATTTTAAAGAATACACCACTATTAAATTTATTATAGTATATAAAACTATATTATTATATGATATTTGCAACAATGTATATTTATTTTAAAAATACACACTATTAAATTTATTATAATTATATAAAACCATATTATATGATATTTACCTTAAAGCAAAAATCAATATATATGTATATTTTAGTAAATTTATAATCTAATGTGAAGTTAAATATATATATATAATATATATATATATATATTATGATATATTTATTATATTATATAAAACCATATTATTATATGATATTTACCTTGAAGCTTAAAGTAATATATATTTCTATTTTATGCAATTTATAATCTAATGTGAAATTATAAAAAAAAAAAACTAATGTATATTTATTTTAAAGAATACACCACTATTACATTTATTATAGTATATAAAACCATATTATTATATGATATTTACCTTAAAGCTTAAAATAATATATATATATATTTATGCAATTTATAATCTAATATGAAATTAAAAAATAATAATAAATATATATATATATATATATATATATATAAAACCATATTATATTATATATAATATTATATTATATGTTTACCATATTATTATATCTTTACCATATTATATTATATATCATATATAATATATATATATAATATATATTATAAATATATTATTATAGTATATAAAACCATATTATTATATGATATTTACCTTGAAGCTTAAACTAATATATGTTTCTATTTTATGCAATTTATAATCTAATGTGAAGTTAAATATATATATATATATATATATATATATATATATATATATATATATAAAATACATATTATATTATATATAATATTATATTATATATTTACCATATTATTATATATTTTACCATATTATATTATATCATATATAATATATATATAATATATAATTATAGTATATTTATTATAGTATATAAAACCATATTATTATATGATATTTACGCGACTTAAACCTTAATATATGTTTCTATTTTATGCAATTTATAATCTAATGTGATTAAATATATATATATATATATATATATATATATATATATATATATATATATATATATATATATATATATATATATATATATATATATATATATATATATATATATATATATATATATATATATATATATTATGGCATATTTATTATAGTATATAAAACCATGTGTATATAATATTTACCTTGAAGCTTAAAAAGTAATATATATTTCTATTTTATGCAATTTATAATCTAATGTGAAATTATAAAAAAAAACTAATGTATATTTATTTTAAGAGAATACACCACTATTACATTTATTATAGTATATAAAACCATATTATTATATGATATTTACCTTAAAGCTTAAAATAATATATATTTATATTTTATGCAATTTATAATCTAATGTGAAATTATAAAAATAAAATAAAAATATAACTATAGTAGTATTAGTATATGATATTTATCTTAGACTAATATATATTTGTATTTATTAAATTTATAATGTAATATGAAATTATAAAAACAAACTAATATATAATTAACATAAATACAAAAATAAATGTAAAACTATTAAATACAAAACATAAATACAATAAGAACATACATAATTAATCTTCTTGAAATTTGGAGCTTCAACCCTTAAACACCAAAATTTCCACCTTTTTTGGAGATATATAACAAAGAAAAATAATTTTGAGATGAAATGAAAATTTGATGAGTAGAGAGAGTTTGTGAGAAAATAGAGTGATTTTGAGTGGTATTTATAGGATTTTTGTGAGTCAAAGGCTATAGAATGGTCAAAATACAATTAAGATTTAATTCTAACCGTTGGATTGAGTTTTGGTGAAAATCTGACCGTTGGATCTTCTTCTAGCCGTTTGGATCAATCCTCAGCCGTTGGATCAAGCTTAGATTTAATTTCTGGCCGTTGGATCAAAAATTTGACCGTTGGATCACATTTTAAATCCAGGTGGAATTCGGCCGTTGGATCAGAGCGATTCAAATGCGGCCATCGGTCCCGGTGGTAGCCGTTTGAAAAGGAGGGTTGATGCGGACGTCGGATTTGCGCGCGGCAAATCTGAAGCCACACAAGTAAGTAGGCATTTCGGTAGATATGGCGACCGATACTCATGGCTCTGGCGATATATCGCGATATTTTCGATATATCGGCGATATATCTCCCAGAAAAACCAAAAAAATTTTCCACGCGCGCGTGTCTCCCAAGCGTCGACATTTCGACCGATATTTCGGTCAGATTCCGATATTTCGCCGAAATATCGATATTTCGGTACGATTTTCGGCAAAGATTTTTACGTCAAAAATAAACCGTTAACCCCGATATCCGATATATCGCCGATATATCGGCCGATATATCCGACATTTCAATCCTTGCTTATAACTTGGAAAATCCAAGTGGGGTATTATAGGATATTCCTAATAGGAGTCACCTATATGGGTGTGAAGGGAATTAAACACGTGAGAATTTATAAGGCTGAATTCTCTAAAGCACTCATGAAAACTAGGAATTGTTCAGGGCCAAAATGAACCTGATCATGAGGGCAATTGTGTTAGGAAAGAGATTGTGTGAAGTCTATTCGATGCGATTTATCAAGCAATTTGAATAAGTTCGAAGACATCACGTTCACTATTTGGCTGGAAGTATGTCCAATGGGCTTTCAGGGAAGGTTCAAGGCCAAAAGCTACTATCTCGATGCACGATCTTTCCAAAAGATGTACTCTCTATAGTGTGTCGGCATTATCATTTGCCACCAGCGACGATTTTCCATTCATGTGTGGGGATTGTTGGACTAAAAAGCAGTTTTTAAGTGTAAGCGAGTTGGATGACTTTGAGCCTAAATTAAAGTGGGACTCGATTGTTATTTTGAACAATATTTCGTGGGTTAATGATATAAGTGAGGAGAATAATATAGTATATTCATTTGCTCAAATCAGTAAGAAATTAATGAAAATAGGCTCCCAAGTGACCTCTTGAAAGGTGTTGTTTGGACTTTAGTTTGAGTTGTATGCTCATTTTTGAGTTGTGTCTTTAGGATGGTGGTATCGGAAAGTCACGAGGTATCAATACTCAAGTTCATTGTCATTCTGAAATATAACAAATGAATTTCAGTCATTTTCATTTAGTAAACAGTGCACTAAGACAACCTTTAGTGCATTATTTTTCGGCATTTAAGGCAATGCATTCGGAGAGTACACAACATAGTTTGGTTCATTTGAATGGATAGATTGGAATGCTATTTCTATACGTATTGAAGATCATTGTTGTATCTGGGAGAAGCGAGACGCTTAGTATTCCATAAGCACCAAGAGTGAGGGCAAAATCTGTCTTAAGGACATAGTGTCAGTGTAGCCTTGATCTACTAAAGTTCTATCACAATTCATGCCATTCCGGGTTAGTATCTGGTTGCATATATCGAAGCGTATGTGTAACACTTTCGTATCACACTTTATCTTTTAAATTGTAACACTTCTATATAATTGTTTCACATTTACTTGTTACTGTTTTAATATACTTTGCATGTTTCAAAACTGAAATTTCAACCAGTAATTTTACTATATTTGAATACCCTAGAGTCAACACCTCACAGCCAACAAAAAGTGTGATATTTATTTGGAAAAAATATCCCTCATTTCCAATATTTTTTATATAAACTATCTTATTTTCCATTTGCCAATATTTACACAACGATTGGAAAATGAGATATTCAAATTTCGTATGAATAAATGAAAGCTGATTTTTTCCAAAAAAATCTTATATTTCAAACTATATATATTAAAAAATATATATCCAACGATTTTACTATAGATGATAGGACATTTTAAATATATATATATATATATATATATAAACTTCTATTTGGTGAAGAGAGGGAAAGTTTATTTTAGGTTTACTTTTTTTTTTCTTTTGTTCTAAGAGAATATGGTATGTCCATCATGTCTAGCTCATTTGGTGCAATGCACAACATTTTAAAAAGGCAAAACATAAGAAATGGAGGGGAGGGTTTCATATAGGATAATTTATTACATTGTAACTAAAACGTCTAATTATAAAAAAAAAAGAAGTGAATATGACATTGCAAGGCTCTCTCATAAGTGGCAATAGATGGGACCTACGGGTCAAAACATGAGGGGTAATTTTGTTTTAAAAGGTGAAGTTATGGTTCCAATATGCATGTATTCCTTAATTTGTTAGAGATGATACATTTCATGGTAATACGGGGGAGTTGGGTTCTACTTTTTTTATTTTTTTATTTTATGCAATAATGTACTTTAACATAATTTGATAGGTACCAAAACCTAATGGAAGAACCCAATCCAAAAGACACCGCCTATTGGGAGAAGGCTTTATCGAGCAATCTTACTCCACCTCTACGTGTGTGGAACAGATGTGAGATCGTATCATTCCATATATTTTGAGAAAATAGACGTCCACGGATGGCATTCACTCTAGGTGGCTCACACTCTGGCTAGCGTTCACTCCAGACTCGCCTTTGGGGCCATAGGGTTTCCCGGAGTAGCCCTGCTCCATGTCTGTGTCGACTTTCAGTAGAAGTACTAATGATAGGTACCCAAGCCCAGTGAAAGAGCTCAACCCAAAAGACTAGTCTATAAGGAGGGAGAACCCATCAAGCTTAAGTACCACTTCACACTCTTATATGGAACCGATATGGGATCGTATCATAATTCTCCCTACGATTCTCGAATCCATACATGTGGGCCTAAGTTGAGCCAAGGCCTACACTTATCTAGTTAAGCTTAGGTCAAGACGTATCCGGTCTGACTTGCGCATATGTGGATCTGGGTCAAGCCCAAGTCATATGGATCTACTTGTATATTGTGTGGGAGTCCAAATCCAAGCCCATGTTTTTTTAAACAAACAAGCCCTTTACTAAGAAATAAAGCCGTCGGCCCTAGCGGGTATCCTAAAAATAGAGGGAATGAAAAACAAAATAAAAGGACTAGCATGAGAACGCCCAACTCTAGCTAAATAATGAGTCGGCCTCTTCGCTTGTCGCTTTATAAACTAAATAGAAAAATAACTATTAGCAACCAAACCTCAACAATCACTAATAATGCATCCACACTCGTCAATAGCAAGGGCTCAGTGAAATCATCCCACCATAATCTTAACCGCTAACTCCACATTAACCTCAAAATGATGAAGCTCAGCTGACCATTGTAATCCTACGTGAAAACCGATTTGCTTCATCCTCTTTTACACAAAGCAACAAACGGCGAAACAACATACTTATGGCCAATAACTCGCGAGAACTCATGTAACACCATCCACACCCCTTTCTGCCGTTGGCGCTTTCAGCATAGTTGCATCAATGTTCAATTTTAGTCATAGGGAGGTGAACCAAGCGAGACCAAGCACCCATGATGCAACCAAAGCGACCTTGTTGGTTTTACATGGATGATGAGTAAAACTCGACGAATTTTTAGTCCATTTTTGCGATTTTATTACAATGTAATTGTTTTGTTTTATCAGAAATATGTACTATTTACCAAAATTATATTTTGCAAAATTTATAGCATAAATGAAAATTCATTAAGGATCACTTAGTGAAGAAGCGGTTCAATGGCCAGGGTGAAGTCGCGCGGAGAATCGAGAATTATGACGAGAAGTCATACTATATTGAATGAAAAGCTGTTGCGACAAAGAGAAGTTGTTGAGACAGAAAAAAGGGCTTCAAGGAAGGATTTCATGTCGCGACACCATTCTGAGGTCGCGACACCGAAGGAGACAAATTATGGTTGCAGGATAATTGAAGTCATGATGAATGGGCATTGACTAAACACAAGTCTCTGCGGCGATTTAAGATTGCAACAAAATATAAAGTTAGAACTCGATCAGGTCGCGACCAGGTATTCATGTCGTGACTACATTTAAGCAATTGGGACAAGAGCATAGGCAAGAAGAGCAACCATTCAGACGCGACACAATTTCTAGGTCGCGATAAGAAAACAAACAGGTTAGTAATTGAAGTCGCAACTTGCATGAAGGCAGAAAACTAAAAATGGTGTCGCGACATAGAAATGAAGTCGCGACCTGAATACGAAAAAGGAAAGGCGGTCAGTCATAATAAGGAATTAATAATTGTGACATCAAGCGCAACAAGAGCAAAAGTGATAAAGGCAACCATTGATCGACATCTTTTTTAGGTACGACCCGATAAAAGAATCTAAATTGAGAAAAGCGATGTGACTAAGAAGTGAGATTGCGACAGGATGGGTAGAATTGATGTCGTGACATGCTTTTGGAATCTGACATAGATTTCAATGAAAAGCGACAGAAGTCGCGACCACAAAACCCATGTCGCGACAAGACAATGAACAGACAAACAATTTTAAGTTGCAACATGAAAAGGGGAGCTGTGACCAAGACTCGGAGGTTGATAAAAGAAATGGCATCGCGACATGCTTTTGAGTTAGCGACACAAAATGCGGTAGAAAGCAAGACAACCAGGTCGTGACATGGAACTGAGGTCGCGACACATAATTTATTAAGGGGTCAGACAAACGCAACAAAGATCAACATAGTTAGCAGCAGAAATGATGTCGCGACATGAAATTAAAGTCACGACATATATTTCAGCAAAGGGAAGAACAGTCAGGTTGCAACTAGAAATAGAAAATTGAATGAAAACTATTGAGACTAAGAAATAAGGTTGCGACTGAATAGGAAGAAGAATGGTCGCGACATACTTTTGAGGTCGCGGCCGGGAGTCCCGGTGATTAAAGGAAACACTTGGTCGGTGACCTAATGTCCACGTGCCCAACAAGAAAACAAGCGAAACGACAAATTGGTCGCCAACACAGCGAAGGAGAGCAGAGATAAGCGGATGATGTTGCAACACGAAAGAAGATGTGACGAAGAAGTAAAGAGCGGTTGATGACATAAATGATGTCCGCGACATCGAATGGTCGCGCGACAAATAAATGCAATAAGGAAGAGAGAGCGGTCGCGACGTCGAATTTGAGTCGCGACACCAATCTGAGGAAATAGAAAGAGTCGCAACGAGTTCTCAACTGCTTTGCATCGGCTTAACATAGTCCGAGGCGAGAATTCGTATTTAAGACACTAATCGAAATGCAAGCGCGAAGAAACAAGTCATAGCGAAAACACTTGTCGGTCGTAGCTACGGCAATTGCAAGAACGAAAGTGAAGGAACATTGCGACCCGGTTTCGAGGTCCGCGACGGACGAGCGAACCGGACCGAGGTTCCATGTGGCGACAGTTCTCGGTCGGCGACCTAAGCGGAGGCTGGACCATTTATTTTAAGTCACACACGGAGCACAGGGTGGGCTGATTTGCGAGAAGGAAGTTATAAATAGGCGTACACGGTTTTAGTAAAGTAGCTTCCGTTTTTCTAAAACCCATTGTCTGGGAGGACGAGGAAGACTCACTGTATATTTTAGAATAGACTTTTCTTTTCTTTTGTTTTCTTTTCTTTTTCTGGATCTAAACCAGTAATATGTTAGATGTAGAAGTTAGATTTAATTTTTCATTCTCTTTTCCAATTACGGCCTGGAATCAATGAAGTTCAGACAATTTTTGGAATTCGTTTCTTCTAGTGAATTTTATAGATTCTGATGGATGTTCTTGATCAATACTTTCCATTGTTGATTTGTGATTGTGGTGAGAAACCACAGAAGCTTCCATGGAATGGACCTCTGTTGAGAAAGTTATAGTTTTTCTGCTTGAATTGGAAGAATTTCTTGAAATTTGGATTTTGATTTATTTGGAATTGGTGGTGTTTGTGAATTGGGTTGTTCCCGATGGTGATGCGAATACCATCGAGGATTGTTTCACCTTTCCCGAATTTCAAAACCTTCGGTGACACGAGAGATGGAGATTCTTGAGAGATAGGAACATTTAGCTTGTGGGTATGTTAGACTATCATTGAAGAACTAAGGAGCTCTGAGAGTTCATTTTGATAGATTTCCTATTCACTCATAGTTGAGGTTGAAGATAATTATTTATCAACTTAACTCATCAGAGATTTCACCTTAATCTGTCGGATAGATCTAGATCCTTTGTTAGCTGAGATCTAATCAAGGAGAAGGAAAAATCCATCAGATATAAAGGATGAGTCATCAACCATTTTGTAGAAGTTTTGCAATGAACATTCAGGACTTGGTATCTGAGAAATCTGCCGATCTTAAGAAATGAGTATGAAGTGTGAAAGAAAAATACCCGGATCTTATAAAGAGAGTGTTTTGAATACAGTCAGCGATTAGATCCTTGCTTTGAAAGAAGAAGGGACCTTTAATTAGTGAATAATGGAGGAAATCAGGTTGCATTAATAGGCATCTTTTGTGAGTCAAATCGAATCGGGATATAAAGAATCAATTAATTAAAATGCAGAAATTGACTGTTTCACAACAATTTCATTTTAATGTTCATTTCTAATAGAGATCTAATTCAGTCTAGTTTATTTGTTAGTTCAATTCAAACTTTATTTTCATTAGATGAAAGTATGGGGACCCATCTTGTCTTTTAAGTTCGAGTTTTCAAAACTATTAAAAGGAGGTTCAAATAGTGTGGATCTTGAGTAGTTAGGAGTGAGGTTGATTTCCAACATTACGTCAATCTACATTGGGAATGATATCTGGACTTACATCCCATTTTTACTACTTGTATGACCTGTGCACTTGTAGTGTCATAAACTAAACCCATTATTAATTCCAGAACATAAAATCAGTTTTATTCCTTTTCAAACAACTCTATTCAACTTTGACATAGATGCAAGAGAATTGTAAGGCTCCTATATAAATGTTAAATTGAGTGGTTTAGTCTATATTTTTACATACTAACAATGGGGCTAGCTCCATTCGTTGCAGAACTCAAAGGTAGTCCTTACCACCACCTCGAGAGGCGAAAGCTTTGCCTACCCTGCCACCAGGTGTGTGTTGCCCCAAATAGCCCATGTAGAAAATTTGCACAAAACCAAGTTATCTTGCAAGCTAAGCAAAGACAAAGTACTAGTATGAAAAACCTCCCTCTAGGCAACCGAAAAATCCAACCTACCAGATGCCCAACAAGACTGAGCAAATGAGCAATCGAAAAATACATGAGATGCATCCTCAACTTCCATGTCATAGAGACCATAACACTTATCGACGCAGCGCCTTTTATGGGTTTAACCTCTGGAAGATGAAGGGTATTTTACGATCACAGAAGGAGAAAGTCTAGTAGCACTTCAGGAGAAGTGAAAGCACCAAACCTCTTCAAGCTTAGCGGGAGAAACCTACCGATGGGAGACCATTCAAAGACAATAGCATATCATAACAAGATTTAACCGTATAGAGTCCTAAGCTCGAATGGTGCCAAATTGGAAAATTGTGCTCTTATGACCAAGAAAGCAATTGCCCACACACAATTGGAGCCTCGATCGAACTAAGAATATGGTGGATAAACTCCTCATTCCAACGACCAAGTTTCGACAGCAAATCAAAAACCTTCAAGTCCTCTAAACCCTGCATTATGATAGATTGAACCCGAAGAGTAGGCGGTGTCTAACCCATGGATAAATTTCCAAACACCTAGTGATTTTATTTAAGACCCAATTCTCATGTGATACCCCAATCTCACAACCTCCTTTGCTGGCCAAATATCGTTCCAAACAAAACTAGGATTATACCCCAAAAAGGTAGTTCCCCGAAGGAAAATATTTTTCTTTGAACACTTGGGCTACCAAGGTATGTGGTTTGGTTAGGAGATTCCAAACTTGCTTTCCAAGAAGTGCAACATTAAACATGCGTAGATCACAGAACCCTAATCCACCTTCCTCCTTCCTCACACATAATCTTTCACATCTACGCCCATTAATATCTGATGCCATCATGTCGAGCCCGCGAAGCAAGGATTCGACATTTTTACGAGTTCCTACAGAACTAATGGAAGAATAAGACACCCATGGCGTAGAAGTAGACGAGAAATGCTAGCACTACGATCCTTATCAAAATACTTTGCTTTGCTCGACAATAACTTGCTTTCGAAGACAGCCAGTTTATGCAAGCAGTCCTTTTTAGAAATAAAAAATAACTTGTTTGGAACAACCGAAGCGAAAGCGATCAGATAGTAAGAATTACCCTCCGTAACTTCAACACCCAACATACCAATTATCTCATTTTGTTTATCAATGAGGATGTTAGAACTAAACATAACCTCAGACTTACCATAATTAACAACTTGTCTAGAAACCTGTTCGAATCTCAAGAGAATATCATGAACCACTTCAACTTCAGCTAGAGAACTCTTAAAGAACATGTAACTATCATTCGCAAAGAAAATATGGGAGATGGAGGTGCACGTTCTAAGCGACAACATGAAGGCTTCCTAGCACGTCTCGAGATCATGGCAAAGACCTTGAGGCGCATACAATAAACAAGTAAGGTGAAAGAGGACAACCTTGACCCGAGGAGACCTCTCAGGAGAATGCTGTATTGAACCCAACTTTGTTGGCACCAGTGAAGAGCACACAAAATATTCAAGCGTCGAGGAAATGCACAACATAAGCCAAAAATCCTTGCTAAAAACCTATCTTACGTAACATAAATTGGAGAAATCCTAATCAACCACATTAGGTATGCCTTACTAATATCCAATTTTAGAACAACATCACTAATACGACCCCTCATGTGTCGCTTAAGACAGTGCAAGACTTCACTTGCTAGAAGAATATTATCCGTAATAGAGCAACTAGGAACAAAAGTTGCTTGAGAAGGAGATATCAGTCTACAAAGAACATATTTCATACAATTAGCAAGGACCTTAGTGATTCGATCTAGCGATAGGTTGTGCCGGAATCAACAAAATTTATAAACCTAAATTCCTCATAGTGGTTCTAGGATCGAACATAGGGATGAGTTTTTCTTCGTGTAAATGATTGCTGGTGGTTCAAAGTGAATTTCACTTTGGATTAGGTGTTGTAAGCGGTGGAGGTTAATGGTTTTGCGGGCTGAGAAATAAGCGAACTAAAAATATGAAAAAGAAATCCTTGAAGCATCGGGCTACTGGGGTTGAGTTCCTAGGGTAAATGAGAGGTTCTCAGGTTCTTTTCCTCGAGTTGGGGAGGATGACCTATAGTCATTTCCCAAACTGGATCTTTATTTGGCTATCAAAACTGAACTTTAATAATTTTTCCTTTTGAAATATAGCATTTAATGAGCATAAATGCTCTGGACCGATAAAACCACATTTTAAATCTATCGAAGTAACTAATAGAGACAGTAATGAATGCGATGGATAAAATAAGCATCAGCTAGAACCTAAAAGCTTGCCAAATACGAGGGTTAATCAAGGTACATTTAAGAATTTAAACCTAAGTAGAGATGGAACATAAATGAAAATAAATGCTTGCATTAAAAGCAGAGAATTAACATTTTTACACCAACCCTAGCCCGATGAGCCACTCCATACTTCAGGATGGAGGTTTGCCAGCCCATCCCTTGAGTTGTCATCCTCAAAGGGATTGTTTGGCGACCAAGAGAAGATGAAAACAAAGAAAATGAGGAAAAAGAGAAGGAGAGGAAAACTCAGCTTCGGCTTGTGTGTATTAGAATAAAAGCGAAATCAAGATCGTTACACAAGATTTCATTTGAGCTTATATGGTGCTCAAATAAGCAAAAATACATTACATAATACATGAAGGGAGTAAAATGGGTAAAAATGCAAAAAGAGATGGGTCAGCAGGAGGAGGTTAAAAGGGACGAAAAATCCGCAATCACGAGAGGCAACTTTTGCGAGGGATCTTGAGAATTTGGCATTTATTAATTTCCCTTGCCTCTTCTGCTCTTCTTCCAGATTTCTGATTTTGCAATCTTTGAGTTCGACTCGAGGATTTCTTCGTGCTTGGATCGATTCAACAAATTTGGCATTAATAACTTGCAAAAGAACTACAAAATTAGCCACAAAAAATGCGTCAGTAGAATAAGCGGACCTTAATGTGCAAAATGGGTTAATTCGGTTGATTAGTACACAAAAGAGTGCCCAAAAAACCTACAATAAATAGGACTCAAAATAGCACTTTTGGGCACTAATCCTCTAACCGACATTGCGAGACCATAGCAAGGAAAGAAAGAAAGAAATAACGAACAAAATAATAACAAAATTATGTTCTCAAAAATGGTATTTCAAAAGTATGTGGATGAGTAATGCCTGGCTTCAGTGAGAATCACGAAACCACGCCCAATAATCATCACGAGAGAGTGGATGCCATACAAAATTCAGTATCAAAGGAGTGTCCTTCTCTAGAGAATCAACCTAGAATTTCCACCAAAATCTAAGTGTTTATATGATTAGTTTTCAACAATAAATTGCCAGACTGCACTCTCCCTGACCAAATACGCGCTGACCTGGTACACTAGCCGACTAAATAGTCGAGGCACTCTTATTCCAAAAAATTTCTTTTTGTGTTGCAAGGTGCAATCTTGAGGAACCGACTTCACCAAAGTCCATGTAACGGGGATCCGCAGGTGACTCCCGACCCGATTAAGGCTTGGGACATCGAGTCATAAGGGATTTTCAATCACAGAAACTCTTCGGGTTTCACCGGGACTTCGAGATGACTTGAGACTCCCGGCGCTTACAACTCGCTCAACCTCGCAGGAGCCACCCCATGTAGTGAGCACTAAGTCGGTGGCTCCCGACCAATTGGCTTAGGGCACGGGAGGGCTAAGACTTTAGGTCGTATACCCCTCGGACCGTGCTTTCGGGGTTTTAAAAGGCCAAAGCACTTAGCAATTTTCTTCTTTTTCTTTTTTTCTTTTTTCTTTTCCTTTTTGTTTTTCTTCTTCTCTTCTTTTTATTTTGGAGAGACTCATTGACAGCCTTCTTTCTTAGGGGTCCTCAACCTATTGAAGGTAGTAAATGAAACTAGGATAGACTTTTGCAAGATTTAGGAGGTAAAGCAGTTTTTCAGCTTACTATTGAAACCCTATGTGAACAATGTGTGATTAGCTAGAGGTGGAAGAAAAAGGTTGAAAGCGCTAAGAATTTAACTGATCATCCACTTAATTAAGCATGGAACCAATCTAATATCAACAGCATTGGACAATGTTTCAAATTTTCAAACTGCAAGCAGGCAAAAAAAAAAAAAAAAAGGGTGTAATTTCGCAAACTGTAAGTGTGAGTTGTATGGTATGTATAAAAAGATATATGGCTATATTTTTTAGAACTACAAAAAAGGAAACTACTGACTTCACAACCAAAAACAGAAACAACTACAACGAAACTAAGCGACAAGCCATTAATCTTCCGCAAAAAAACTTGCTCAAAATAGCAAAAAAAACACTTCATCTTAAAAGCCACTTGTACATTGCTCTCCCCTGACAAATGTCTCATTGTCCTCAATGGAGCACAGTTGAAAAGTTAGAGAAGGAAGTGCTATACCTAATAATTGGCGGTGGTGGTATGTCATCCTGCATGGGCAAGCTAAGGAGGCTGGCGATGAAGGCGGAGGAGAATCCTGCTGGCTGGCAACTGTGGCTATGAGAGGATGATCCCCAAAGGCGCTGAAGCGGTCACGGATGGAGAGATAGGAGGCAAGCCCAAGTGACTCTGAATCTACACTAGGATGGCGTGGTTCTGTGCAAGCAAGGAGGTGGTCTGAGCGACGACGGCCTCTATGTGTGTCATCCTCTCAGCTAAGGCTATATGGGCAACCGCAGGTGGCATTGGCTGAAGGTGCGGGATTTGCATCAAGAAGCTTGAGAGAGAAATCCCGAGGAGTGGATATGGAGATATCTTTGCGGTGGAGAGCGATGTATTAGAGATCAAGCGACTACATGGGAGGCGGAGGCGTGGAGAGATGCAAGGATGCCCAGACGGCGTAGGTAATGGAAGCGTGATTGCTAGAGGCTGCGGATGGTGTCTGGGGCTCCCTGCCTGTCCTGCAGAGAATGGTCGGCTAGCATATCCCCGGTTATGTCGTTGGGAGGTTCTAAGCACAGGGTAGAGACTGCCACCTTTCAATAGTAAGAATGGCCTCGCAATGTTGGCGACTCGATCGGGGCTCGACAAGAAAGCCCTTGTGCTCCTAACACGGCATAGTAGCCTCGGAAATAGGAGAATGATTCGGCCGAGAGTCGGGTTCTAACGGTGGACCTTGTCCTCAAAAGTGGAACTCAGGAATGTCATGAAGCTGCGAAATTTGAACCGAAAACTTCGAGATATCACGATATAGAGCTTCCCATAATAGCTACTCTTCCGATGCGGTATATTTGAGTGGGAAGAGGTTAGGCCGCGATGTATGTGGTCGATAAAGAATCGGGAAGTTGTCTCCGAAAAAGTATAGACCCTACTGTTACATCTCTGGATAATATGCGAACCATCTCCTAGCGCCGGGGTGGGGCCCCGCGACTGTGGTCGGCCCGAGTTGGCTAGGAGACCGGCGAAATGGAACGTATGCGGCCCACGCAATATCGGTGGCTTGAAGTGTTCCTCGCGGCCATCAATCGAAAATGGATACTTGATGGGGATGAGAGGTACCCTCTGGATGTCATGGTATGGTAAGAACTACGATGACCACCCCCCCGGGGGTAGAAGAGCAGGCGCGGGGTCATAGAAGGCTCAAGGGTACTACGCACAAACCTCGCATATGCAGAATCTTTGAGCTCGGGATCGGCGACAAAAATTTGGAAGAATCATAATATGTCTCATGATATACTTGCTGAGATGCTTTACTTGATACGAATTACTTTGTAATAGGACGCAATGGAGTAGGGCGCCCCGAATAATAGAAGCAAAGGGACGGATCCGGGGTAGGTCATCAGTGGACCACACCGAGCAGTGGGGAGTGGGGCTCTTGTGGCCTCGAACTAGATGACTCTCCCGGGTTCGAAGTCCGAGCCCTGGTTGGAGGTGGGGCCCTCCGGGATGGTTGCGGATGAGCAGGAGATGGTGGAGTAGGCCCGAGCCATGTATCATACAACGAGGGCTAGAGCAACGAGAACGAGGGGGGCATGAGAAGCCGGCGGCGGCTGCGATGGGAGGAGTGCACCGGCGACGGGGTGGAGAGGAAGGGGGCACCCAGGAGCTGGGTGTGCCCTCCATGGGTCTTGGCCATGCTTGGATTAGGGGGAAGGATGGAGAGGGTGGAGGATTTTGTCACTACATACCAGGCAAAATACCCAAAAATAATGAGAATGTGAAATTACAATGAGAAGGTACGAGAAGCAGGTGTCAGGATAAAGCCTGTGTAGAAACACTGAGCCGGCTGAGGCAGAGTAAATAAAGTCTAACACAAAGTGAAGTGGCTTCAATGTTGCTACGAGGAAACCACTCCTACTCGAAGCCCTTCGGGTTCATGGCGGATCAAAGGAGGAGGGTCCCTCCGTGTGCTGGCGTGAGGGGTGAGCTGCGGCCCGATTTTAGCTTACTTTTTGTTTAAGCACTACGCCTTACGGGTGGTGCTTTGGGGGAATCGATGGTCTTCGGAGGAGTGACTGAGGCACTTGGTTCTCCATCAAACACTTCATTATTCTTCATCAATTCCTCCCTACGGTTTGTGAGCCTTTGTCAGTTTCTTGCACTGGGCGTCGGGCGGAACTTCATCGGCTCTTGCTCTTTCCATTGATTTGTGCTTCTTTGCTCGGATGGAAGATGTTGAGCTCAATGTCATGTTGCCAAATGTGAGTTGCATGACCCATTCCCAGGCAGTGATAATATGCATTTGATGACGGCCGAAAGCGGCCTCCCAGAAATATCGTCAGGTACATGATTAGTACCTTACGCACGACTCACGTATCGGGACGACCAGTCTAGGATAGTAAAATTTATCCACCTTCACCAAAAACATCGCTCAACTATGCCTTTGGGTATTTTCCACGGATCTATCGGCTAAAGGAATAAGGTAGTGGTGGTAGGCTTTAATTCCCCTAAACCCAATTGCTTGTACACTGAGTATGGTAGCAGGTTGACATTACAACCCCGAATCAACAATACCTTATCCACAGTGCGCAATATTCGCCAGAGATGGTAGAGGCGGCGGATCTTTCACGTAACTACGAGGAGTCTTGCAGCTGAATGATAACTTGCTTGACTTGTTTTGTCGGGAAGGCACCTTCTTATGCGACATTTAACCCTCTCTTCACTTTGTGCATAGTTTCTTTTAAAAAATTTGGCATATTTTAGGACACATTTAATCATGTCGACGGGGATGTTCGACCTTCACCTACACCTTAACACCTCTAAAATTTCGGTATGATTGGAGTCCTTTTCTTACCTTTTAATGTACGAAATGGAGGAGGCATACTCTTCTTCATGGAATCTTCTTTTATAATTATTCGTTCTGGCTCCACTTCCTTTTCTTCCTTGGTTTCCTCAACAGGTTTAGGAACTGGCTGCTCAACTTTTTTACCACTTCTCAATGTGATAATGGCCTTTACTTCATCCATTATGGGGGTAGGTTCACTGGCAGAGGCTATCTCATGGTTCCTTAAGAGTTGGGTTACATTGTGCGGAGGGAATTTTCCCTTACCTCTGTACTTGCTGTTTGGTTAGTCAACAACGAGGTATTGTAGGGTGTAGAAATTTTTAGCGAAGTCATTTCTCATTTTGAAACTTATCCATTATGTTGTTAAGAGTGCGCCTCCACGGTATTAATTTTCCAAAGGTGCTTGCACATTGACTGGTCTTACGCTCCTCTACACGAAAATTTCCACCACCTAGCTCGGTTGCAGAATAGCTTGCTCAGGCGGAGATGAGATGGTGGCGGTTGTGGTTGAGATGAGGAACCATCGCATTGTTGTGCACAAAAATTTTGCCCATACTATGCGGGGAGGTTTGGTTTTCCGGGAGAGGTTAGGATGGTTTCTCTAGTTAGGGTCCATATGTGTTGTTGTATTGGAGCATTGGTTGGTGGCTTGTATTGGCCCTGGCTCTTGGCATGCTCAGCCAAAAAATAATCCCTGCGAGAAGGAGGCTTGGAGTTGAGCCCGATGCTCCCTTGGTGTCCGGTGGAGCGGCAAATGAAGCGGGCGCGGATAATACGGGGCCTCCGCTCTTTGCTCATTACCTCATGTTGATTTTTCTCATTTCAAAGAAGCTCTTCCAATCTTTTAACCAAAGGTAGACGACTTTGTCTTCATCTCCATACTCTTCCCCAGGAGTGAGTGCATGCCTCCCACTTTGATTGGTACACTTGAGGAGCCTCACCCTTTACGCTTCCACAGGGGGTGGGTTCATCCATGCTTTGGTTAATCTCGACCACATAGTGAAAGAAGTCAATGGCTTCCTCTAGATGTTTGCTCCATGAGTCCTCACACATGGTTTTCCAACAAGCTGGCTGCATAGTAAGGGGACGCATTCCATTATAAGAAGTGAGTCTAACCAACATCCGAGTAATAAGAAGCAAAGCGGGGTGAGGACCGGGGCATTGATGGTCGCAGGTACTTTCAGAACCTTTGGTAGAATTTCTCATTTTCTTGGTAGGCAAAGGTGTAAAATCTGTCTTTCAAATTATTGGTTTATGGGTCTTTGAAGAATTTCTTTAAAAATTCGGCACGCATGTCTCCCAAATTCCCTAATAGTTCTCGACTTTGGGGGTTGAGCAGGATTTTAGCCTTGTCCTTAAGAGTTAGAGGCAAGAACTTCAGTCTCATCATATCCACATTGGAGATGTCCTCTTTGAAGGTATTGCAAACTTCCTTGAATTCCCGGATGGGTGAGTATGGATTTTCACTCTCCATTCCATGGAAAGTGGGGAGCAAGGGCACAATGTAGGGCTTGATAATTATGTCCTCTGGAGGAGGCATAATGCAGGAGGGTACACTTACCCTTACCCTTGGAGGATGTATACGATCCCACATTGATCTATATGCATTGGGATTTACATGAACCCCGTTGGCTTTTCTTTGCTCTCAGTGGAGAGAGCTCCATTTGACACCAACGCATGCTCACTTCACGCTCTATTCTTGGCCCGAACCTTGGTCCTTTCTAATACCTTTCTTTGTGTTCCTATTCCCGTGTGGTGGTTAAACTCCTATGAAACGACCGCAAAACACGAAACGAGAGGCAACAAAAGAATTTGCCAAAAGGTTAATGTTAGCAAAAAATAAAGATAGAAATTGTATATGGATAGTATAAAAATTGAATCAACCTAACAGTGAACTGCTAGGAAAAATAAAAGTAAAGACAAAAAGGGTTGAAGTTTCACCAATACTTGTGATGCGGATCACAAGTTTAACAAAACACTTTACCTTGGCCATCCCACTGGCAACGGCGCTAAAATTTGATTCGATATAGCGGTAGGTTACGTGATTTGGAATCAACAAAATTTATAAACTAAATTCTCTGACTGTGCGTGGCATAGCTCTTGCCGGTAAGTGGCTCTAGGGTCGAAACGGGGATGCTCTTACGTGTAAATGATTTGCATTTGGTTCGAAAAAGGTGAATTCCATGCTGGATTAGGGTGTTGTAAAACAATAGAGGTGAATGGTGCGTGAGGTGAAAATAAGGCGAACTAAAAATATGAAAAAGAAATCCTTCGAAGCATCGGGGCTGCGGGGTTGAGGTCCCCAGGAGTAAATGATGGGTTCTCGGGTTCTTTTTCCTCGTGTTGGGAGGATGACATGGTAAATTCCGGCAGGATCTTCATTTAGCTATCAAAGCGAACTTTTAATAATTTTCCTTTTGAAATATAGCATTTAATGAGCATAAATGCTCGGAAATGCAATTAAAAACACATCCCTAAATCTACCATAGGTAACTAATGAAGACAACTAATGAATCTTATTGGATCTAACGATAAGCATCCACTAAACCACGAAAGCTTGCGAATAAGGGATTTAATCAAGGTACGTTTAGAGATTTAGCTTCAGAGTGAGAGATGGAACATAAATGAAAATAAATGCTTGCAGTAAAAACAAAGAACCAACATTTACCTCAAAACCTAGCCCGATAGCCCTCTCTTCCAAGGATAGGGAGTTTGCCAACCGTCGAGTTGTCATCCCCAAAAAGGGGGTGTTTGGTGGCAGAAAATGAAAGAAAAAGCAAAGAAAATGAGAAAAGAAGGATAGGGAAAACTCATGACTTGTGTATTCGACAAAAGCCAAAATAAAGTAGTTGCAGAAGTTTTGGTGGGCTGCTATGGATGCAGCTAAATAAGCAAAAAGCTCTGAAAATACCCCCAATACCCATAATACATGAAGGGTCAAAAAATGGTAAAAATACGAAAAGTGGGTCGTGGGAGTGGGGGCCAAAAAATCTCACCAAATACGAAGGCGAGCTTTCTTAGGGTGCGAAATTTCGCACCACGCAAAAAACTCCGCGAAGTGCCAAAATTTTAACGTTTCCAGCCCATTTCACTTGCCTCTTACTGCTCTTCTTTCCTTAGATTTCTAATTTGCAATCTTGAGTTAAGAGCTCAAATTCTTCGTGCTTGGATCGATTCAACAAATTTGGCATTGACAGCTTGCAAAAACTACAGAACCGATCACCAAGAGTATCAGATTGGTAGAATAGGCAGGACCTTAATGTGCAAATCGGGTTAATTCGATTGATTAATACACAAAAAGTGCTCAAAACCTATAATAAATAGGACTCAAAATAGCACTTTTTGGGCACTAATCACTTAGCAACAAGCTTATACAGCACATTACATAATGAGATCGGCCTTAACTCCTTCATGGAAGATGGATTCTCACATTTGGGGATTAAAACTATCAGAGTATTATTAAGGCCCAAAGGGAATGCACCAGTCGAAGCCATTCGAAGGCTGCAAAAGTTGATCCCCCAATCAAAAGGCAAAGTTGAATAAAATCCCGAGTCAAACCGTCGGGACCGAACTGATTTTTCGGGATGTATTTGCCAGTAGCCTTAATGAAACTCCTCTTTAGAAAAAAAAGGTGTAACTAAGCTCTCATTCTCTTCCAAACTAACAACATCACTCAATGAGATTTTCAATCCATCAAAGTTAGGCAAACCTGAGGAGAATAAGTTTCGAAAATATGACAAAGCAATGGAACCCATCCAAGGATCAAAATATCGGTAAACACGGATATATCGGTAATTGGATTTTACGGAAATATCGGAAATATCGGAAATATCGGTAAAATATCGGTGGATATTTTTAAAAATATCGATTATTAAATTTTTTATATTTTAATTATATGAATTATGAGGAAATGATTCATATCTTAATTAAGGTATATTAAAAATCAAATTGATCGATGTGGTATTAAATTAAATATGTTATATTTAATATATTATTTAGATATTATTTATTTGTTTTTGTTATTATTATAAATATTAATGTGTAGATAATGAAAGGAGATTCAAAATGTTATATATTATAATTTTTAAATTTTTAAATGATATTATTTTATTTCTTACTTTTCAATTAATATTTGATTTATAAATATTATAAGTTATAATGTAAAATAAAAATAAAATAAAATATTATAAAGATTATGAACAAATAAATAAAAAAATAATATAAAAGTTTGCACCATATATAATAAGTCGATAGACACATTAGTTAGGGTGCGGCTTTCGGGTATTTTTGGATGGGTTTGAAGCCATTGAAAATAAATTTTTCGTATTTTTTTGAGTCGAGAAAATTTTAGGAAAAGATAATATTTTTTTGAGGTATTTTTTTTTGAGAAAGAGAGGAGTGAGAGGCAAAGGGAGAGAGGATAGATGTGACGAGAAAGAGAGTAGAGAGAGAAAAATATAATTTATTTAACGCACCCAAACATGAATTATTTTTTCCAATACACTTTTTAATTCTGAAGCTTTGGTTGGCCCCGTTTTTAATTTCTCCCACTTAGTGACCTAAACTACTAATTTACCCCAAATTTCGGGGAAAATCGGATTTTTCGGGAAAAAATCAGTTTTTCCGATTTTCTTCGAAAAATCGTTTTCGCCGAAAAATGAACGCGATTTTCGCGATTTTTCGCGATTTTTTTAAGCGATTTTTCGCGCAATTTGCTTTTCCTTGGCGCGAAAAACCCAGAAATTTCGACGAAATTTACGACCGAATTTCGACGAGTGACCCGAAATTCAGAAAATTTTTGTCACTGACGCATCGTACTCAAATAAAGTGCGCTATCATCATCATCGGCAAACGAAAGCCCAACGTATTATTGTCGCTACGACCGAGAGAACATGCGTGAAAAAATTTGGTATTAAGATCGTGGATTTTCCAACCAAAAAACCTTAGTCCGTTGTTTCCGATACAACTCTTGGTCTTCATCCTCCAATAACTTAACAAGATGTCTTTTATCGTTAAAGAATTCCAACAACTCCGACTTCTATCGGTACAAGACCGAACCCATGTTTCTTTTGTACTTAGAATTCTTCCTCGAACAGCTAGGTATATATTTTTATATAAATATTATATATATACGTGGTATACCGTATACATGTATCCACATTCCAGAAGAGCAACTTATCGTGTCCGCAATTTGGTTTTTATTTTTTTATACTCTCTATCTTGCCCGTCTTGGTACAGCTTTAGGCAAAGTAATAGAATCTTCGGAGGTCTCTGAAAACTTCTGCAAACTCACGGACCTTCATCCTCGTCTTCATCGTCGTCGTCGTCATCGTCATCATCAACTTCCTACACGACGTTGTTTTAGAAATGTCTTACGACTATCTCTTCAAGTACATCATCATCGGCGACACAGGTTCATTTCTTTTCCCTTGTTTCTGTTACTGCATAAAAAAAAAACAAAGGCAGGCTTGGAATTTCGAAAGTTTTTGGGGTTTAAATGGAAGGATTAGGAGGTTCTTTTGTATGGAAGTTTGATGGAGAATTCAGTTTCCTTTCTCAATTTGGAGTGTAGTGGTTTGAGCAGCATGTGTTGAGTTTAGGGTTTTGTTTGGGTTTGCAGGTGTTGGGAAATCATGTCTGCTGCTGCAATTCACAGACAAGAGGTTTCAACCGGTGCATGATCTCACAATTGGAGTCGAATTCGGGGCTCGCATGGTCTCATCGACGGAGAACTATCAAACTCCCAGATTTGGACACTGTGAGTTACTAATGGCTGCTACTGATTAAATGAATATTGGCTATTTACAGTATTGAATCAAATTTTCACAAATATCGTTGGAGGAGAGAGTAGCTGAGAACTGAGGCAAAGATTACATTGTTAGATAGTATCAACCTGACTTTACGATTGCTTGAAAATTGCGTGGTTATCTGTGTCTTGAACTATGTAGTTTTATAAAATTTTCCATCTCATTTTGTGATAGTTGGAATTGCAACTACTAATTTTATTGAATTTCTTATATATATATATATACCCTTGGCTTGTGATAGTCTCAAATTTCATCCACGTCCTTCTGTTTGGTTCCATACTTGCAGTGGCGCGATATCATGAATTAAGAACATTCTCACAGATTTGAATTGATAGATGAAGTTTGGTACATACTTTTAGGTCTTGATATCATGAATCAAGGTCGTTCTACTTTTGACACAAATTAATAGATTAGGCAAGATCACCCTCGACCATATGTGCTTCATCGATTCCTGTATATAGTTTGAACCTAGTTTTCCCAGACTGACTTAACATGGTGAACTATAATTTTTTCTTTTCCACAAAAATGACCATTTCCCCTCACTTTATTTCTATTATTAACTGTAGATCTAGCATTCAAATAAGTAGTTATGCTAGAAATTGGTATGAACTTTTTACATTTGTATTTTTGTAGTGAATATTATTTATTTATTTGTATATACTTAGCTATTTATTTAGTTATAACAATGTATATAATCTTACAGGCTGGGCAAGAATCATTCAGGTCCATCACTAGATCTTACTACCAGGAGCAAGCAGGTGCTCTTTTTAGTTTACATGACATAACCAGGTGGGTTTGTGGAAGTGTGTTTGTAGGTGGGGGGGAGAGGAGAGAGTTGCATGTGGTTGTTACATGGTGAGTTGGAAAGTTATGTTATTCTTGGCGAGGAACATATTTATTTATTTGTAACTGCCATCTTACCCTGAAATGTAGTTTGAATCTACCTGACACGCTAAGATGTCCGGTTAATGGTTTGCCTTTTTTTTCCCCTTCTTTCAAATACATGCTCCCAGGATTGATCGAGCAGGCGATTTATAACAGTTACACCAAAAATATGGTTTGGTTAGAAGAGAGATTCTCAGATTTTGAAATCACAACATGTAGTCAATCATGCCTGACTAGTAACTACCTGCTGTCCAAAATTATAGGCTTTTAAGGGAATGGGTAAACAGCTTGCCTTTGTTTATCATGTGATAATCACTATCATTCTATTCACTCAGTCTTCTATTCTATAGAGCATTTTTTTATGTAAAATTTCAGGAATAAATGGAAATGAACTGTGTGCTTATGCTTTCAAAGGTTGACATGAAGGGATAATTCACGATCAACTATTTTATAGTGCCCTTCATATTGCAGATTTTTCAGACATGAGCCACTTTCCATATCTTTGTGAAAATTATACTATTCCATATCCTCAAGCTTTAGAGACTTGGATTTTTATTGGTTTGCACCTAGATCAGTCCTAAAGGCCCCCATATTGTTACCATTGAGGATTGCATACTCCATATCCTCCTTATGTTTATATGTAGACTAGAGAAGCTTCTTTACCCAGGGCAGCAGAGTATACTTTTTGCCTTTTATCTGAGAATTTGTCCCAATAAGGATATTAAATATCTTTCTGGCTGTAATTCCTGTTCTGTTTTTTTATTTCTTCTCTAATTCTCCATTCTGTTATAGTTTTGAGCAACTGAAATGACCAGGTTGTTCTGTTGCCTAGGAGAGAGACATTTAATCATTTAGCTAGCTGGCTTGAGGATGCACGACAGCATGCCAACCCCAACATGACAATCATGCTCATAGGGAACAAATTGTGATCTTGCCCACTTGGGAAGTATCAGCAGAGGAGAACCGGTTTGCAAAGGAAAATGGACTTTGTTTTAGAGGCATCTGCAAGAACAGCACAAAATGTTGAGGAGGTGATGTGAACCAGGCACGTTTCTTTTGCATTTTGTCTTTTACAGAACTAGGGTTACAATTCTTCAAGGTGAATTTTTTCCATCACGTGTTAAGTACTATGATATATCTTACGGAGCCTTTATAAATACTGCAAGGATCCTTCAAATATTCAGGAAGGTGGTAATTTTGATCTATCCAACAGGTAACTACAAGTCACTTAACCTAAGAGAGGAACCTGTTGATCAGTACTCAGTCCAAGTCAAACATCATTGTTCATTGAAAATCTGCATCTCTGCAGAATAAGGTTTTATTTATTAGGATTTTGATAGAACTCCCTTCATTTAATTGCTCATCTGCCTCAGCACTTAATAAAAATACAAAGCTCACTCTTTTCATAAAACTCTTTTCTTTTTTGTCTAAAGGGATATAAACATAAGCTATTGACCCAAAGACTTTAATAACCACTGACCTACCGCTTTTCTTCCCTTAAGCTTTCTAAGGAATCCTTTTCTTCACCGCTTTCGTTGGACTTCTAGTGAATTATTTGCTTTTAGGATATTATCTTGAACTCTGCTTATTGTGTGCTCTTTTCAAACTGGTGGTAGAGTTATTGACTAATGCTAAATTGTTTTTTTAAGAAAGTGATAAGTTGAAACTGTTTGTTTTTAACCTCGGCAATGCCTTAAGCTCAGAGCTAGAGTCCATTTGATGGTGGTTCTACTCAAAGTACTTCTAGTCAAAGTGTTTTCTGTAGAAGTATTTGTGGGAGAATCACCCATACACTGTTTCTCCAGAAAATACAAGTGATTCTCCAATTATAAAAAGGATTTTTCAGATTTTCAGAAGTGTTTCCTTAATTTTGTCAAATGCTTAATATTTTAGAATCACTTCAAATGAACTTTCTCTAAATCTTATTAGTGTAAAGTAAAGTATGTTAGCATTTAAGAGAAAACGAGCATCACCCAAGTAATCTCATTTTATTTTAAAATGAAAAAAAAAGTGATATCTTGTGTTTTGCGGTACCTGTTAAGTTTAATAAAATAAAAGCATGAGTTACTTCAGAATAATTGATGCAGTCATCTGGCATAGGGAGTTGGTATGGGCGGCCACAAGGTCCATCAGGTGCAAGAGATGGAACGAGTTACACAGAGAGGTGGATGCTGCAACTAATTGAAATACAAGCAGAGCCGTATTTCGATCCCATACCTCAATTCTTCTGTACACTGCACTGCCCCTAGCCTGGGCCTTCATTACCAACTATATAATCTTTTCCACTAAAGCATGTTTTCTGGAGAATCTGACATGTACAGTTCTGATTCAGCTGTTGTTGTTGTTGTGACATTCCCTTCTGTGTACATCCCTTTTCTCTCCTTCTCCAATCATCTATTGACTACAGCTTTATTATCTTTTAAATTTTAGCAATGTGTTTTTCTTTTGGAGAATCTTCATGTAGTTCAGTTCAAGCTTTTTTCGAAGGAACAGTTTTTAGTTGATATTCATATAGTGTGTTTTTGCCTGGTTTGCAGTTGATTATTAAATGTGTTTCCAAATGTACCCAAATTAGGTCCCGCCGAAGATGGCAGCACATGTGGCCAAATTACCACTTCCCTTAGAAAACAATTAAAGGATATGTTTGGGTTTATTTTTTTAAAACTGTTTTTAGGGAGCAAGTTTTAAAAACATAAGAGCCTGGCATATGGTGTTCTCTGGTATCCTTTGTTTTAATTTAGTGTTTTTCTTTATTTTTTGTTTATTGCTTTTGAAAAATACAATAGAAATACTAAATTAAGAAAAAAAAAATAACGATTTTCGAATAATATCAAAACGAATCTAGATTTAATGTTATTAGATAACAGTTTTGAAAAACGTCGAATAAGCTAGCCAAACGTAATAGTTTTTGAAAAGGAGCAGATAATTTCCACTTTGGACGCTAAAAAATAATAAAGATAACGAGCTTAAGCTTCCGTGTTATTTTCATTTCTTTCATTAGTGGAACGTTAAGATAGCGTTTATGTTTTTTTACTTAATATTGAATAGAATTTTTTTTTATCTTAATACTGAATAGTACTTAATAACATTTAAGTATTAAATTATTTGTTTTTTAATAATAGTGAATATGGATGACAACGGGAGGAGTTATTTCAGGTTCCCGTTCGCCCCGCTCTTAATGGAACGGGTTTGGTTTAGCTATAATCAAGTTTTTAACGGGTTTAAGTTTATTTTCTCAAACCAAAAAGGCAAGTTTCAAATGCGAAATATTTCGCCGAAATCTCGTCTAGATTATATTTTTAAAAATATTTTATTATTATTTTATTTTATACTTTTAATATAAAATAATAATAATAATAATAATAATAAGAAGAAGAAGAATGTTTTAATAAAAATAAAAAACAAAAAATAAAAACAAAAATCAATTGTAAACTGGACGGATTTGAGAATTTTCTCATTCCCACCAACCCGCTCCGCTCCACCCCATTTAATTTTTTAAATGAGACATATTAAAAATTGAAAAAAAATAAACGGACCAAGATTGGGATGGGATCGTCGCGTCACAAATACCACTGTTGTAAATCACTGCTTGTTAGTGCTGCAGTCTTGCTGATAGGTAATTATAGAGTTTTTATTTGTTTTGATGAAAAATAACTTTTTTAGATAGAAAAAGTTAAATATTTTTAACTCCGTTTAAGAGAAGATTTATGTAATAAGAAGTCTTAAAAATTTAAAACAAACTGCCCATAAGATTGGTAGCGTGCGCGTCTCACCATAAATTTTAAGAGTGCTTGTAAAATCGTAATATGAGGGGAAGATTTGTACCCTCCACTCTAAGTTAACAGGAGGTTTGGATGGAATGGTGGTGGCAACTTGAAGTCATATAAAGGCATTATTTTTACTTTTAAAGAAATTATTTTTTGAAATACAAAATTAATAATAACTTTTAACTTAGCAATACTTTAAAGGTAAGCATTACCAATACATGTCATAGTTGTTAAGAGTTGGACAGAACATAAGAAAGACCCAAGAGGCTGACTTCATTCCAAGTGAATAGATGTCAATAAAATAAAAAAATAAAAAAAAAAGAAATTCGAATTTGTTTTATATTTTTTAGAATACAATTGATAATAATAAAAAGGATAATTAAAAATATAACATCATTACATGTGACTATCGAACTTCATTGCATGATTTTAATTCAATATTTCACTTCATTCACCAACAGTAAAAAGTAATGATAAATGCATAGACCATTGTATATTCAAGTATTCACACTTGAGTTCATTACGACGGTTGGTATATAGTGCCAGTTTCTTGAGTACAAAATTTAAAAGTACAGGAAAATCATAAACATTTAGCTTAAAATTAAGCTCTGCCTACAACAACTTCTCAAGTAATTGTTCCTTGGAATTTCCTTTTATTTAAAAATTGAAATAAAAATATATATGATTAAAAAATAAAATAACAGTCCAAGAAGATGCTTTCCTACCTCTTTCAACCAACTAAGGTCATTCTATACCCAACATATTTCTTCACGGCGTTTATAGTTAAAGCGAGAAACTAATTTGAGCCTTGCATCATCTTCAGGTATTTGACGTTCCTGAATATAAAATAATTGTGAAGTGTATATAAATAAATAAAATAAGAAAATAAAAAATCCAAACACATAAAAGGAGGAATTTGGAAAGATAAATGTTCTCTCTTGAATGTGTTCCTCATTTCAGTTTTTAGTATTGTGGGTCTGAGTTGCAGTTAGAAATATAAAACAATCCAGAGCATTTTTTTTTTTGTAGGATTCATTGGGTTACCATATCAAGAAAAATTTCAATGCACAAAGCCGAGTAAGTTCCCTACTTTCCTTGGACTAAGAGCTGAGTTATTTTTTAGGATCATCCTTGACATCAAATATGTGAGATTTTTTTTTATGGATATTATCAGTGTAGAGAGACTTTTCAGCCCATGGTAATATGCTTCCACAGCCGGAAATAAAGAGGGTTTATTTTCTGAAGGCACATCAGGTCCTGCTATAATTTGCAGTGGTATATCCACCAGTCTCCGGGATATTTTTAACAAAATATGTGAAGTTATTAAGAAGAGACTCTAATGGGAAATAATCAACATTCCCCACATCAACTACTAACTTATGCAGATCCTCATCTAGTGATCCAAAAACTGTTTCCATACCTTTTCACCAGCGGCTTTGAGGAGAAGATCACTTCCTCGCGTGGGGCCCCCCAAGAAAAATCCCATGGCATTCATTTTCACCTGCATGAGATTGGGGAAATCATGTCTGAGCTGTAAAAACTACAAGTGTGATCATAACATCAGCTTCTCAATCTGTAGCCAACAGTAAATAACAAATTTAGTACCAGTGTGTCTTGAGCAAGTTCCATTCCCCTTGGGAGTAGCCGACCATAGCTCCCTCTATAAGTAAATAATCTACAGTCATAAAAATAAAGCAGTTAAACATCCATATTACTCCCGAAATCAATTTGAATCGCGTGGTACAAAAACATTTCAATAACTATGTGTGGGAAATGCCCAAAAACTGGTAAACTGCTTCAAAAACATTTCAATTGGTAACTGGTCAACCATGTACATTTCAATAAGTACCAAAAAATTTAAATTTACGGAATGAAGGGAAATGACCCGCTGGCGGATTCTGGCCAGCGGCCACTCCACATGAATCTCCAATAATCATGTTTATGAGTTTATACCCAACAAATTAATGAGATAATCAATAGATATGAAGGATATTCACAAAGGGGTGTACACTTCTGTAGGGTCACATCTCTATAACCTAGAAAACATTGACATAGTTCTCAAGCTGAATTTACCCTGACTACAGAATGCACATCCTAACATTATAGTAACATGCCACTGCACATTGGTTTGACTGAAAAAAAGTGCTTCCTAATTGTCCTCAAATTTATCCGAAACACACGGTGCACAAAACAGCGTTCAAATAACAGTAGAAAACATTAACTTTCTTAGTTAAAGAATACTAATAATATATATTAGCATATTACATAATGAAATTTGTCACTTAACTTTCTTAGTTAAAGAATACTAATAATATATATTAGCATATTACATAATGAAATTTGTCACTTAACTTTCTTACTTGAAGAAAACTAATTTATATTAGCATATTACATAATGAAATTTGTCACTAAACGCACCAAAAATACTTCCACCATAGCTGGCTCCCCTGAGTTCATGTACTCTTCAAAAATTTGAAGTCCACGATCCAAGTTTCCAGAATGCAGATAGCACCTGCATAAAAATAGTGATCAGATACTGCATAATGTATAAAACTCGTCGTTAGGGTTTTTCCGTGTAAATAACAACGACCCTTCCCGGGTGTGTACTCATTCCGGAGTCGCACTCAATCCTTCACAATTCTCCGGAAGCAACCGTTGTCGTTGGATCCTCCTGTCACCATCAGATTCTTCCGTTGCCGACGACTTTTCCGGCGACCATCCTCTCCGGACAGTGACCACTCACCAATTGCATCTGAGGTCCCTTTTCCATTTGGAGGCAACCACACTTTAATCCAGCAAAACACATGCTGATCTTCTCCTCAAAACTTAATCTCATGCGCTAGCGCGTGAGGGCACGTGGAGCACTGTTCCACCACGCACTGCCACCAACATACTCGCCACACAAGCACACACCGACCAGTCATCCTAGCCCCACATTGTGCCTCTTCAACGCCAAAAACCTTTCTTTTCCCCTTTTTTGTGTTCAACTGCACCTTTTCTACGATTTTTCGGCACTTTTCCGACAACCATCCCTTGTCTCTAAGTTCCACCTGCCTTGGGAGTGAGTCTACTCATTCCGACATCTTTCATCCCTATTTTGATCACTGCACATCAAAGCCATCTTCATCCTCTCCGGCCTTTAATCTAAAAATCTTTTTAGCTCCCTCTTCAACCCAACAGCAAGCATTCGTATGTGATTTCGGTGGCGGTTGCCTGGGCTCTATGCCTTGCCAGGATTAAGTATATCTAAGACAAGCTTGGCAGTGATATGATTTGTATCCTCCAACTTGAGGGGCAATTTTGAGTGTGACTAGTTTCCTACAGGACTCTTGATTCTTTTCCTATTCCTATTCTCCTCGCTTTTATTCTATTCTAATTTTTGTTTCATTTTTTGTTGAGCCTTTCATCCTCTATTGCATAAATATGTAACCCTGTTCTCCTAATCAATGAAATCGAGAATCTTTCTTTAACATATTTTTAATACTTTCTAACTTCATGCTTTAATATTTGAGAAAACATGCAAACTTTCTAACCTCATAAGAAATAAAAAACTCTTGAACTTATTTTCCTGCACAAAAATCTATATTCATTTATAAATTTTTAGATATAACTCTTTTTTTTTTTGGTGAAGGAAACTACGAAACAGGAATTTGACATAAACGATTGAAACGAGAGCGAAAATAATTTTCATAACTAATATTTGTTACATCTTTAGGGAAGTTTGACCACCAATATGCATTCTAAAACACTAACTTCTTTTCTTTGCTGTGTATTAATCTCAGCCTATTTGTTTATAAACATGACGACTCATAAATATTTAGACTTTAAGACAACTTCCAACTATCATCCATTAATAAATACACAAAACTTTAAATATTGATCCTCTTATTGATTTGCTACCTTAGACATAACATTACCTACCTCTTTGTTTTCCGAGTTCAAAGCTCTATGATAACATCATGTTAGACTTAATCAAGCATCTCATTCTTTCTTACTATTATACAATATGAAATATCACATTAAGTTTATAAAATCACCATTCAAGAAGACATTAAAAAAATATAATTGAGTGAACCAATTGCACTAGCACAAAGCACAACACTCAATACGTATATAAATGACATAAAACTCGGTGACATAGGTAAATCCATACCCTCTTATAAAGGCTCAAATCTAGATGTTGCACATAAATGATCAGGTCAAAGGTATCGAGAGAAACAACTTATCCTCATTTTTCTATGTGATAAAAAGGCAACATAGCAAACTAACATACATTTCTTGTAAACAAGCATAAAATCAAGGGCTTTTAATGACCAACATAAAAGACAAACTTATGGTGTGCGGTGTGTGTGTGGGAGAGAGAGTTTCATCATAACAATATTT
This sequence comes from Tetrastigma voinierianum, assembly GCA_016808115.1. Taxonomy (NCBI): domain Eukaryota; kingdom Viridiplantae; phylum Streptophyta; class Magnoliopsida; order Vitales; family Vitaceae; genus Tetrastigma; species Tetrastigma voinierianum. Next base: position 77,109 of record JAEQBH010006666.1, on the reverse strand, counting down.
CTCCAAAAATAAACTGTTAACAATCTAGTTACTCTCATTGTTTGCATCGTGGAGAAAAATCAGGACTTTTTACTGCCTATCCTTTAGCATCTCCAGAATTGTTTCCTACTGCCTAACATGATGAAATGTCATTAAAAGTCAATAAGGAAATAAATGGCAGTAAATGACTAATCAGTATACAGAAAACTTGTTAAAATATTACAGCTTTCTCAACCGGTAAAATGAAAATGATAAATGGTAATTTCTTTATTTTTAAAAATTGCTAAACTAAGACAAATGAAAAATGATTTGCTACTCCCAAAATCAGTAGTCATAGATGCCTCTCTCCTCTATAATCAAAATTAAAACTCAGGCCATTATGCAGCAATAGATAAGTCACATGAGAGCCATCATCAGGTGATTGCAGAAGCTTGTGTGTTTGTATATAAGCTCCTTTTACTGATTGTAACTCTATTTTTACAAAATGCCAGAGATGATGAATCCCAAATGATGCCCTCTGGCATTCCTAAGATCTGCGCAGGCATGGCGCAACATGATACACAGTTAATTGCCTATTAAAAATCTACTGCTATGAACATAAATCAGCAGGGAATATTGTATAACTCTTCTTCCGAAACACCAATAATCACATTTTCGGCCATGTCCTTTGAAGCTTCAACTGATGACCACCCTTTTGACTGCTCAACCAGCTCGATTATCTTTTCCAACATTAGGGAAATATTAGAAAAAAAAAAAATTGTAAGTGAGACAAAAAGAATCTAACTGAAGAAAATGGAAATATCTGATAAATACTTTGGAGGCTGTATCATCTGTTAAAGGTATCTTGTTCTTGTGTGCAGCTATAAGTCCGGCATAGCAGAACTTATTCCTAGTAAACCAAAGACCAGCTGCAGTTTCATATCACGACAATTGCATACTCTACAAATAATAAAAGATGTTATTTCACCTAGAATCTTAATTTCGGGATGCACTCAAGCAAGTCACTAGAAACAGATTATAGCAATACACACATGAAGAAACCGTAATTTCTATCAGGCACTGGCAGCTGGATATTGGCTCAAGCAAATTTTGATTTTACATCATCTAGTTGGTAATGCAGTTAGCTTTTTTTCTTTTAGATAAGTATCAACCTAAAGTGTAATGCATGGTATCCATTACTCCAACTAACAAATAGAAATAGAGCATGATTATAAAACAGATATGAGTAAACAGATGATAACATACACCGAGATCTATCCTGCCAGAAGCAGCATACATTGAGCAGACAAATGTAGGTTTGTCCAGTCGGTTTCACTTCATTTATCTCGTTTCTTCCAAAATCTTCAATTCAGAGCTAGATAAAATTCAGAATATTGCCATTTTCTTAAAGCATTCTAACCCTATTGAGGCTTTTATAACCATAGAACAGACTAACAAAAAGATATTGTTCAATATGCACACCAGGAAATATACACATATTGCCTGGTTTGTAAATATTTCCCATTTGCCGCAAGTTGAGATCAATAGTTGTAGATAGTGGCAGCCTATAATATAGGATTTAAATATTGTGAACTTCCAAATGAATCACCCTAAGTACACAAATAAATTTCAATCATAGGTCAATAAATTATCAACAATTGATTAGAATTCACAAGAAGGTTAGAGACAAAGTAAGTGACAAAGACTGGTAAGCTTATTCACTTGTTCCAGTGCATTTGATTCACACACAACATTAAGCAACTTCTTGGTCAGCATTCCTCATACAATCCGTTTGAAGAATTGGAAATGCTGTCTCTGCGCAGTCAGGTAATGAAACTATAAATTCCTATATAACTGGAGTAAAGATTTTCACTCTGCAATAGAGACATGTGAATTGTTTCTTATCCCTGCCAATCTTTTTTATGATCAGCAGAGTTTGGCTCCCAACTCTCAAACAAATACCATACCATGCAACAGTTAAGTATTACATGGACACTAAAAGGTCTAAACATTCCATTTGAGGAACCCAAAATTCAACACCATCATCATTCACAACATAGGCTATAAAGTGCCCAAGGCACACCCAAGTGTCATAGCTTAGGCTGTATAAGACAATTTTGAGTGAAGTGAATGACCTTGATGCACGTCAATTTTTTATAAAATACATCTATAATATGATTTTATTAATAAAATTTGAAGTTCCTATTTAAAAAGAAACATCTATAAAGCATTTAAATTATATAAATTTCAATGTATGATTATAATTTAAGAAAATTATTTAAAAGGAAAATTAAAGTTCACAAGGCGAGATCTTTCAATAAGGCACATGCCTTGGAAGGTGGAAGACTGTACTAGGGGAAATTTGTTGTGCCTTTGGTCAGGCGCACCTTTAAAACTATGAATTCCATAATGGAGATAATGCAGAGACTTTCCATTACTCCATCAGCTTATTGAGGGTTTAGAATCATCACATCTTTAGTTGCTTCCCAAGGAAATGCCACTGAACTGAACATAGTAAGCATTTGGAATGTATCTGTCAAAGTTTCATTAAGCCTAACAAAAAAGTGTTGTTGTTCCTTTTCTTTTCCTTCAAATTGGTTTCTGCACGACATTGTTTATAAGAAACTCTTCATCAACATACATCAGAACTAAACCTAAAATTTCTATTTGGTTCTGAAGAAGAAAGTATCTTGAAACTGAGCTCTCTCATGGTTCCAACGATCAGCGAATGGAAAATTTCTCGAGATGGCTGAACCCCATCAAGCATCATATCATCATACACATCTCTCAAAAGATAATGCCTATCACCATCACAACACCAAAACCACCCAATAAACTCCTTTAAAATATAATAAAGAGAGAAAAAAACAAAAACAAAATCTATCAAATTTCTTCTTTGAATAATGAGATTCGAGAAAGACCTCCGCTGACCAATTAGAGAATTAATAACGGTATTGTACTCAGAAACATTGTTAGCATAATTCCTCTTGGCGTAGACTTCTTCCGTTGAACCCGAAAAGTATCGACGCCCAAGTGCTCGAAGCAGCGGTGAAATGCGCCGCCCTGTGAATCACACATGAGATTGTGAGCATTGTAATCAATCTCTGTAAATGAAAAATTCTTGACAAATCGAAAATGTCAAAGGGATGATCTGAAGCAGTTTCATATGATTGTTCCAACTTAATATGAGTAGTAGGGTAGAGTTTTGACTATTTGGGTTGCTCCAAATTTCAGAGTTTGGAAGGGGTTTAAGGGTTTAAGCTGAATCTATGATTCCATTGTTCTGATCTCTCACCTCACTCTCCTAGGCCCAAACTCTCAGGTTTTGATCGGGCTTCTGAATTTTAAAAATAAATATCTGACAAAAAAGGTGGTATAAATATTTTATTATATGCTTTAGAAATATAGCATGAAATATGAGTATTCTAAATGGTTTAAAAGATATATATATTATTATTGTTTGCCTAATTAATACCCCCCTTTGTCAAAAAAAAAAATGTAAGAAAATAAGCTTTATTAATTCCAATGAAAGAAAATTAATTAACATATGAGATTTTTAATGATTACTTAACTTTGTTTTAGTCATTTTATAAAATTATTTGTTTGGTGGATTTGCATTATTACAATTTTATGGGTTATGGAATATTTATTTTAGTCTATATTCCTAGATATGCTTAAAATATAAATTGTTGTAGATGTCATTATCACGTTGTAGATGTGTCTTAAATTCATTTAAGTTTTACTAGACCACACTTATGGAGTCAACAAGCGATTCTCCAACAGTAAAAATATATTCCTTATGTTTAGCGGGGAAAAACTTAAATATTTATTTTGTGTTTTCTTGCTCTTCTTGTTTTTAAAAAAAAAAATGCAGTTTTTTATTTTTTAAAGATTCCGTGTTATTTTCAGATCTTCATTCCTGTGGAAAATTATTATTGAGCAAGTTTGTCTACCTATTATGAAATATAAAACAATAAGTTTTCTCTCTATTTTAAAACATAGTATACACACCATGCATTGATCACTTTAAAAGAAATACGAATTTGTTTTATATTTTTAGAATGATAAATATTCATGTGGTAAAACCATTACCTTTTCAAAAAGACAAAACATAAAAAGGAAACGGGTTATTACATTGTAATTAAAGTATTTAATTGCTAAAAAAAAAATACAAATGATAATAATTAAAAAATAATATTACTGAGTTTAAAATTGATAATTAAAAATCCTTCGAAAAAATGATAATTAATAATATAAATCAATATATGTGTAACTATCAAACTTCGCCATGATTTTGTTTCAAACATTCACACTTCATTCATCAGCAGCAAAGTAATGACATGCATAGATTGGACACATGACACTTGGTATATTGTTATTATTTCTTAATTCAAAATCAAGTGCAAAATCATAAAATACGACACAATTAAAACTCTGCCAAGAACAACTTCCCCAGTAATTGTTCCCAGGGAATTTCTTTTTAATTAAAAATTGAAATAAAAATTAAAAAAGAAAAAAGAAAACAGTCAAAGAATATGCTTTCCTCCCTGTTTCAACCAACTGAAGGTCGTTGTGGACCCGTTCTATTTCGGGGAGTAAATTGGCAACCTGAGAGAAACATATATGAGTCTTGCATCATCTCCTGGTATTTCATGCTCCTCTGAAATAAAAGAATTGTGAGAAATTGTATATAATTATAAATAAATAAAAAATCCAAACACATTAAAGGAGGAACCACTGGATAAATGTTCTCTTGACTGTGTTCCTCATTTATAAAGAAGACATACTTTAAGCCCACGGTAATAAGCTTCCACAGCCGGAAATGAAGGGGTTATTTTGCGAGTTTGCATTAGATCCCATATATAATTTGCAGTGGTATACCCACCAGTCTGCAAAGAGATAGTTTTAACCAAAATAAGTGAAGTTATTAAGGAGAGACATTAATGGGAAATAATCAACATTCCCCACATCAACTACTAACTTATGCAGATCCTCATCTGGTGCGATCCAAAACTGTTTCCATACTTTACTCAGCAGCTATCAGGAGGAGATCACTCCTATTTTGACGCTCAAGAAAAGCCCCATGCTCATTTGACCTGTATCAGATTGGGAAATCATGTCTGAAAGCTATAAAAACCTATAGTTCGATATGTCTCAATCTGTAGCCAACAGTAAATATGCAACAATTGGTACCAGTGTGTCTTGAGCAAGTTCCATTCCCTTGGGAGTATGACCGACCATAGCTCCCTCTATAAATGTCTACAGTCATAAAAGTAAAGCGGTTAAAACATCCATACAGTACCCAATCTAATTTGAATGTGTATTATATCAAAAAAAAAGCATTTCAATGATCATGTGTGGGAAATGCCGAAAAACTGGTAAACTGCTTCAAAACAAGCTCAATTGGTAACTGGTCAAATCAAGTAAACATTCAATAAGTACCAAAAAAACTTAATTTACAGAATGAAGGAAATGACCACTGGCAGATTCCTGGCTACCCATATGAATTTCCAATTAATGAGATGATCAGAATGAGATATGATATTCACAAAGGTGTATACTCTGTAGGGTCACATCTCTGTAACCTAGAAAACACGACATGGTTCTCAAGCTAGTTACACTGACTACAGAATACACATCCTAACATTATAATAACATGCCACTGCATTAGTTTGACTAAAATAGCTCTTCTAGTGTCCTCAACTTTATGTATATCAAACACACATGGTGCAAAAACAGGATTCAAATAACAAAGTAGAAACATTAACCTTCTTAGTTAACGAATACTAATTTTATTAGCATAGTTATATAACAGTAGAATTTGTCACTAAACGCACTCACAACAGTTCAATCATAGCTGGCTTCCTGGAGTTTATGTACTCATAAAAATTTGAAGACCTCAACATCCAAGTTTCCAGAATGCAGATAGCACTCCATAAAAAATAGTGATTATATACCGCATATTTTTACAAAGAATTCTCAGTGTATCAACCAAACTAAGCACTAAAGATACAACATTAATTCAGTACATAGATCCTAGCATCCAAACCATTTTCTAGCGTATAGAAGATAGAATGTATAGAAGATAGAGTTGTCAATAAACACTTAACAAGATTACAACTGAAATACAGTAGAATTGGAGCAAGCATATAAAGATAAAGATTAGTGAGCCTGCTGAAGATAAACCCCAGGAAAGATTAAGAAAGGATTACTGTATTGAAAAGGATAGTAAGTTCTCAGTTTATGTGGCAGAGTTTAGTCCTGATGGTTCCTTTATAGAAACATATCTACTAAAAACCAAAAGTCACTGCTAATCTTGATGCAGATAGAGTTTTAGTGGTGAGACTCCTAGAAGATCTAGTGATTCTAAGGTTTCAATATATTCTCTTTCATTTTTGTCATTCATCTTCATCAAGATCTTGCTATCTATATATTTATAATTTGTTCCTTGTTCCTTTTCCCTAAACCCTAAAATATTATTCTTTTTTATCAGATCAACCCCTAAATTTAAAACCCTTCTTCACCTGTCTTGTTAGGCAAACTTTCTAGGATTGTCCTACATCAGTTTTGGTATCAGAGCAAAAGTTCTTAATATTTGAAAAAAAATATATGTACAGGAGGTAGCCACTTATGCTAGCATGAGTTTCAAAATGCTTCAACAATCAAGATGTTGTCACAATAAGTTTTTCAAAGAAATTTCAGCTAATATTAAATAATCCCATCAAGATGCTATAATATACCTAGGCAAAACTTGATGAGATCATAAAATTATTATCAGCAATTTACCCAATTGAAGATGAGAAGACAAGCCATCAATTCAAATACGCTAAGTAATCACAAGGCCAAGAGCGGATAATTTTGGACAAGTGCGGAACCAAATAAAGAGGCAGAATGTTTACAAGATGATGATGTGACAAAAAGGTATGCCTTGAAGTTGCTGAATTTTATAAATGGAAACGAGAATTGCTTTTCTTGATTGGATTACGTCATTGGAAGATTACTTTGATTGGTATGCAATGCTGGACAATAAAAAGTTCATTTTAAGGCAAAAATTAAAAGGGACAGCACTTCTGCAGAATATTTTATAATCCAACTCTACAGAACTGGCCAACCACTCACACACATGGACAAGATGAAGTCATGAGCACTTTCTTCCAACTGATTATGAAATAACTCATGTAATAATAAAAATGTTCTCCCTTAAAAACAAGATATACCAAGTCTGCTGAAGAATATACAAAAACTCCACAGAGTTGAGCATTCAAAATCAAGTGCAAAGTGGAGCAGTCAACTTGTAGCCCATTATAAAGTTGGACTTCAAATGGACATATAGCTGCACACACTTACACTGTGAACTTTGAATATACAGAAAAATTCCATGAGTTGAGCATTTAGAATCAAGTGCACAAAAGTGATGCTCAACTTGTAGCCCGTTATAAAGCTGGACTTCAAATGGACATATAGCTGCACAATACCGCACTATGATGTATGTTTATCAACCAGCCTCTTTAAGATTGAAGAAAGCCTGCAAGCTCTGGCTTCAAGACGATGTCTTCACAAACTTGGGAGCACTTTTTTCCACTGGACAGAGCGGCAAACTCTTTAAATTTGCTACTGGGTTTAAAACTCTAATAATACAAATTGAAACAAAACTAACAATCTTTCAAATATCGTGAAATAAAGGTGGTGGCGTCAACAACACTAATGAGTATCGGAGATGGAACTCCCTTTATGCTATAAAATGTGGGGCATGGTCATTATGCTGGCCAGGTGCCCAAGTAAAGGTTTACACTCTTGTGTTGAAGAAACCGTAATCAAAATCGAGAGTTACTGGCTGAAGAAGAAACCTATAAAGAAGATGAGCTTAGGGCGAAGAATGTGATTATTATGATGGTGCTATATAAGGGCATATAGTCTTTGAATGGATATCTGGGTGCATGAATGACCGAGCCCAACATCAAGAGGTTCTGGCCATGAGCCCAAGCTCATGTATATCCCCGACCGCCCGCATTGGCAATAATCGCAGCCCATCGCTTCTGAATCGCCAACGCGATCACCAGAAGAATAGAAGCGCGATGAAGTTTCTCAATGATAAAATGTAAAAGTCAAAATGGTTAGACCCTGGCCATCCACTTCCTGATAAAAATGGAACATCGCAGCAAGAATTCAAAGAACTCGAACCCGCTTACCTCGCCTCACTATCATGGATGGAGCACGATCAAATAATTTGCACGACCTAGCTTTAGTGTTATAAAGGTTCCTCTGCATTTTAAAATGAGAGGTCCCAAAGGAGAAACCGACCAATAAAAATTCATGTTAGCTTTTTTATGCTTTCACTAGCACCGTCTGTGGGAACTCTATTCCTCCTCATATGCTCGATTCTTTGGATCGACACCCCGATTCAGATCTGATCATGCTTCTCGAAAAATCACTTCGCTGAGCGGCGTGGAGCACCCGTACATTGCTCGGGCGGAGTGTCCGATGCGTTTCACCGCTCTACATCTTCGCTTTCTTCTCGCTTGCATCTGAGTCTCATGGCTTTAATCGGAAGATGTTTTCGCTGGGCTTCGATCGTTTTGTAGCCTTTGTGGGATTCACAAGGATCAATGAACTCCATGACTAGTTTCACCTCCTAACAATGAACGGGGAATATCAAATCTCATCTGATTTTATTGTTTTGGTTTTCACGGGTTATTGTTTCAAATTTGATACACTGCATACAACTATCAATAAGTCTGAATCGAGTTTCCCTCTCTCCATTCTAAACTTTCACCAAGCTCCTCCCAAAGACTCAACACTGGAGATCACTTCAACTCATATCAAAATAACACCAAAACGAACCCAAAAATTAACCTTTCCATAAAAGATATAAAGATTCCAAAATGACGACAAAATGCGCTTCATCTGGCGGTTTTCAACAATGCCGGCAACACCTTCTCAAAAAAAAAAAAAAAAAAAAAAATTCGTGAAATTTATCTCAACTGTTTCCTACTATTTTTCTCCCATTTGAATTTAATAATTTCGACACCCAAATATTATATATATATATATATATATATATATATAGGTATATATAAGTGTGAAGTGGGTGTTCTAGTATATAAATAAAAATACTAGGGTTTGATATTTATGGGTGCCTTGATTGCAAAGAAGACCATTCATATCAGAGGTCATATTTCATGTTTCCCGCTCTAATGTTGAAGACTATCAGGCTCAGACGCAGATTTAGTGAATTCTTGACTATTCAGTTGTAGCTACAAACCCACCTATGTGAATCACTATTACACAGTGATACGCCCTCGACACTAAAAAAAACAATCATGCAATTCAGCTACTTCCATCACTATACGCTTCCGGCTACTGGCCACTATGCGCTGGCTACTTCATTACTATGCGTCTGCTACTGGCTATTATGTAGTTCTAGCTACTTCGTCACCAAGATGTACATCTGACGTCAATTTTATATTTTATCTCCATTATTATCGCTTAAAAAGACGCCTTTGGCCCATATTAATTAAAAAAAAAAAAAAGAGAATACACACAGTTCTCGCAAAGAAGGAGACAAATCAATCATCCCATAAACCAGCACTATCAGGCATCAGATAAACTCCTCATTCAAATACCATGTGCAAAAATGTACGCAAAGCTTAGACTACTTTAAACTATCCTTCTATTCTATATCATTTATGTTTGCTTGTTTTAGAAACTTGTGTCTTTTGTCAAGTGCACTGCACAAATCTCAGTTTACCTCCACTGTTTCCAACAAGATATTTGAATTTTTAGAGCTTGAAATGTGTAAAACTCATTGCATTATGATGGCCCAATAACAACGTTATCACTAGTCCTCCATTAGCTATTGGAACCGAAAGTGTTAAGTGCAGGTATAAGATTACAGAATAGATTTGTTTTGGTTCCACAAAATATTTGACTAATTTTTGCGCTTTCCTTGTGTACGCTTTATTACAATGATTTCCAGAATTTCTCTCTCACCGTAATCTCCTTTCATATGATATGGAAAGGGGCTATGGCCAGATGTGTTGATGGTGTATTCCCCACAAATTTCGTTTTCTCCTGTTTTCTACTTGATCCTCCATCTACTCGAGGAAGTATCACATCAACGTAAAGATCCTTCGATCGAGCTGAAGCCGTAAAATTTACCCATCATGCAGAATTTTTAAATTATTCTTTTCTTAAGTGAGCCGACTCACGATCATGGCACACGCTAAAAGAGAATGTTCTCCTTTTAAAACATGTCGCTACTTTAAAAGATAACATGCAATCAGAAACAAAAATATATATTGAGGCGAAAGCACATTGGAAAAGTGAGTGATCAATATCGTCCTACTTATATCTTTTATTCAATTACAGTAAGTTTCCAAAATTTTCTTGTTAATTCGATTATGGTACAACACAAAAAAAAAAAAAATCCCAACAATTGCTATTTTTTTGATGGATTATAGCAAATATATTCATAAAAAACCTAACACCACACATACATAAGACAAAGACATCCGCAAAGAAAGGTGTTAGAAAGGAAAACCCGCATACATTTATCTCTGCTTGGAAAGAATCGAGCAAACTTAATCAGTCTCTCCAAGAACATAATTGTCGCAAAGTAGATTATAAAGAATTTATCTCTGATCCCATTCTCCATTTCTCACAGTGGCCATGGTCCCATGGGATCGAACCCTCCCACATCTCGCCATGAGGCTATGAACCTCTGGATCAAGGTCCTTCAACATTATAGGCCACATGCCCGGTCCTGCTAGCCCCTTCTTCACTACAGAGGCTAAGCGGCCTGGGCTTCTTCTACCAAAGAGGCTATGGACCCTCAGGTCTCGACCTCTTCGCTTTAGTACATTACGAGCCTTCCTGTGGATCGAACCCCTTCCATTCACCAAGTGAGGCTACGAGCCTCGAGACCACGTGTCACTTCGACAATCGACAAAAAGGCTATATGCCCACTAAGGCCAAGTGCCCATTAAGGCTATGCCCCGCTTGGCTTAATAACACACTCCAATAACTTCAAATTTCCCGCTATCGCCCATTATAACAAAAATTGGAATCAAAAATGGATAGTTGAAATTTATTTTGCATGCAAGAAGTTCAATAATCCATCTCAAATAAATGGAATTCTCTCCAAACCAAGGTTGGTTTTCATCGAGATTCGGAGGCTCTGCCCTCTCGCCATTCTCCCATGTCATAAGGCCTCTGTGTGGACTACACTGTCCCTTCGCCACATGAGGCCCGCCTCAAGGGCTCCTGGCCCCTTTCGCTATCTGGTGCTGGCTACCACCTTTGGAACCATGCTTCTTTCCATATGAGGTCTCAAAGGCCTCGCCATTTAGAAAGGCATGTTTCTTGACTCACTTTGGCTTCGGCTACAAATAGGTAAATTCATACCCGACAAAGGCTCAAATCTAGATGTTGAACATTAAGGATCAAGTCAAGGGTATCGAGAGAAACAAGTTATCCTCATTTTCTATGTGATAAAAAGGCAACATAGCAAATTCACATACATTTCTTTTAAAAAACCATAAAATCAAAGGCTTTTAATGACCAGCATAAAAAGATGTAAACTTATGGTGTCATGTTCGTGTGTGTGTAAGAGAGTAGTAGCTCACTTCAACCATATTTCTTCAAAAAATAAATCGTTAACAACTCGTTACCTCATTGTTTGCATGATGAGAAAAACATCAGGAGTTTTGCCATCCTTTTTTAGCATATCCAGAAGTGTCTCCATTGCCTAACATGATGAACAAATATTAAAAATCAACACAAAATAAAATGGCAGTAAATGACTCAATCAGTATACAGAAAACTTGTTAAAATATTTCAGCACTTTCAACCAGTAAAATGAAAATGATAATTAATAATTTTTTATTTTTTAAAATTGGTAAACCAAGACAAAATGGTGAAAAATAATTTTAAGTATACCAAAATTTGGTAGTCAAAGAAGTGCCTCTTCTATAATCAAAAATTAAAACTCAAGCCATTATGCAGCAATAGATAATTCATGGTATCCCAAAACCCATTCATCAGGTGATTGCGTGTTTGTGTATATAAGCTCTTTTTACTGATTGTAACTCTATTTTACAAATGCTAGAGATAATGAATCCCAAATGATACCTCTACATTCCTAAGATCTGCACAGGCATGAAGTGCAACATGATACACAGTTAGTTGCCTATTCACGAATCCACCACGCCTATGAACATATTCAGCAGTGGGAAGATTATATAACTCTTCTTCCGAAACACCAATCATCACATTTTCGGCCATGTCCTTTTGAAGTTTAATTGATGACCACCCTTTGACTGCTCAACTATCGGATTACATTTTCCAGCATTAGGGAAATATTAGAAATTTTTTTTTTTGTAAGTGAGACAATAAGAATCTAACTGAAGAAAATGGAAATATCTGATAAATACTTTGGAAGCTGTATCATCTGTTAAAGGTATCTTGTTCTTGTGTGCAGCTATAAGTCCGCATAGCAGAACTGTGAGTATTCAAACTAAGACCAGCTGCATGTCATATCAATGGACAATTCTGCATACCATAACAATAAAAGATAGGTTATTTCACCTAGCATTTAATTTGGATACACCACAAGTCACTAAAAACAGATTAGCAATACACACTATGAAGGACCGTAATTTCTACGGGGCTGCATCAAGTGGCCAGATATTGGCTCAAGCAAATTTTGATTTTATATAACTACATAGCTTCTCCATGGTATCAACCTAGGGAGAAGCAGGCTAGTCCCAAGTTGTATGCTTATATGACATTGGGAGCCTTTTAATGGCTATCCCATAGGATGGCCAATGCTCACAGGAGAAGAAACTTTCTGCAAAACATTAGAATTAATGGAAGAAGGCTAGAAAAGATATATGCGGAATGATATGCTGCTTTCAAAACCTGCTTCCTGCCTAGGTTGTTGCTTCCATCTTCCCGCTTTCTTTCAATGTGATTGGGGATGAGGAAGCTACTAAGCTAGAGGAAGCTTTCACTGAGGAGGAGATTTGGTCTGCTATATCAAGGCTTAATGGAGACAAGGCTCTTGGCCTTGTGGGCCTTTAGTTGCGACTTTGTGAAGAAGGAGGTCCCAGGATTTTTTAAGGAGTTTCACAAACAAAACATATTTGTTAAAATCTTAATGCACCTTCGGCCCTTAATTCCCAAGAAATAGAATGAAGAGAGGATCTCAAGGGATTTAAGACTATCGTCTTTAAGGGAGGCTTATACAAGATTCTCACGGAAAGTGTCGCGCCAACAGATTGGGCAGGGTTATGGATGATCGCCTCCTGCCTCAAACGATTTTTGTAGCGTAAGATATGTCTGATGCGCTTTAATTGCTATCGAGTCAATGTGGATTCAACTCTTGAAGAAAAGTAGCACTCCGTCGCAAACTAAATATCAAAAAAGCCTATAACAACATCAACTGGGAGTTTGTGCACCAAGTCATGGAAATAATGTGTTTTGGTAATCGATGACTAAGTTGGATAAAGTGGTGCGTCTCCAAGGCCTCTTTTTCGATCCTTTTTAATGGCACTCCTGTTGGTTTCTTCAGAGTCTGCAGGGCTCAGACAGACCCCTCTCTCCTACCTTTCGTTATCTAAGACAGTTTAGTCATCACAGCGCGCTATTACGAAACTATTTATCTAGAAGGTGGTCTGATAGGGAAGAGAAGAGCTGGATAATTTCCCACCTTCTCTATGCGCCGATGATACACTCTTTATTTCTCAGCTACCAGAGCGCTTGAAGTTTGAGTCAGCCCGATGTGGCTCTGAAGCGCCATCAGACTTAAGAATTAATTTAAATAGAGTGACATCTTCCTAGTAGGTTAGTTGGTACGTGGAGAAATTAGCGATAAACTTGGTCAGGTTGGAACCTCCTACCTCGTGATTCAGTCTTTCCCCAGCGCCTCCGCAAGGCGTAAAGGGGTGAGCCTGGGACTTTGTTGAAGAAAGATATTATAAGAGACTGGCCTCTTGGAAGATGCAAGATATCTCAAGGAGGTGCGACACCGCAACACCCTCCGCCCCACTTATTGCTTATCCTTTCCGTATGCAAAGTTGGTTTGTACTAGATCGAGAAGATCTAAAGGCAAAGTATGGGGAGGCAAATTTCATAAGAAGAAACCCACCTCAAGATCAATACCGGTGCACAAAGAAGAAAAAAAGGTTTAGGGGTCGAGAAGTTTATCCAAGCTAAATAAGGTGTTATACAATGAGCTGAAGTGCCGTTACAATGAGACTTCTGAGAAAAGTCAAGTCAAGAGCAAACTTAGTAAGAATCCTAGGGTCGTATTAATGCTTACATTAGGAGGCTATGGCTATGGTGTCGGGTCATGGAAAGAAATCAAGAAAGAAATACCTTTCCTAAATGCCTTTCCCAGTGATGGCAGGAGGTAAGTTTTAAAATGTGTGGTGTGGCAAGGAGCGCCGAGCCTAATTTTCCTCCTTGTTTACTGCAACGCTAGATGCCATGGTGGCATTCAGGCCCAGAGCAGGAGAAGGAATAGTCCCCGACCTTCCTAAGGTCTCTCAACAACTAGGAGCTGGAGGAGGTGGAAAGATTCCTCTTAACTATCCAAAGACAGAAAATCAGCCCCATGGGCGAGGATAAGCTTCTTCTAAAGGGGAGCCATGGATGGAGGTTTCTCTATGAAGCGAATGTACAAGGTTTCACTTAACCTGCACAATACGCCTTTCCGCTCAATTTGGAATTATGTCATTCCCAATATTGGCTTTTCGGCCAAAGTCGGGAGGTAAAGTGTGCTCACGCTAAAACAAATTTTAAATGGCGCAGGTAGAAGCTCCTTTGCTAACATATGTTTTCTCTGTGAAGAGAATGAGGAGACTATAAAGCACCTGCTAATTCATTGTAAGAAAGCAAGGATGCTCGACCTCTTCGACCACGCATTGTAGATGAACTAGGGTTTTCCGCATAGTTCTTTGCACTCTTCTCCCGCAAGGAGCACCGCGGTAGAAGAGCAAAAACTGGTCACTACCCCTCAGTGGCTCTCGACCTTATGCGCTGAAATGAACAGGGTGGCTTCCGTAATGAGGTCTCTTCCCTTCAAAGGAAAAAAGTTACCTTCATGAGCAATTTGTGGTCTGCACACTTGTATAAAGGCTGATAATACACTCTTATGCGATTTTTCGTTTCGATGTGCGAGGTAGGTCGTCGGCTTTTGATTGGGTTACAGGTTTTTTGCAATTGTTTTTCTCGGCTGTTTTTCGCTCCCCATCTGTAATTCCCTCATACTCCCCAATGTACTTGAACTTTCTCGTTCTTTTTTATCAATATATTGCTTTTTATCGATAAAAATTATGAAAGGTTACAACCTTCTGAAAATGTACTCTATTGACTGATGAAGTGGATAAGATTGCACTATTTAACTAACATAGAAAGAGATAGCTATTAGTTTGCAAGTAAGATATCCACATACCAAAGTTACCATCAGAAGGGGGTGAATATTCATCATCAACCCATGTAATGCATAGTTTTTTTTTTATAGTATCAACCCATGTAATGCACAGTATCCATCACACAACTAACAAATATAGCAATAGAGTATAAGTATAAAACAGATAAGAATTAATGAGATGATAACATACACATGATCTGTCCTGCCAGAAACAGCACAAGCATTGAGCAGACAAATGTAGGTTTGTCCAGTTGGTTTCACTTCATTTTTCTTCATTTCTTCTAAAATCTTCAATTCAGAGAGACAAACTTCAGAATTAATTTCTTAAAGCATGCAACCCTATTGAGGCTTCTAGAACCAACAGACAAACAAAAGGATGTTCAATATGACACTAAGGAAACATACATGTATTGCCTTGTCAGAATATTTGCATTTCCCGCAAGTTGAGATCAAGAAGTTGTATAGTGCAACCTATAACATAATTTTAAATATTGTGAACTTCCAAATGAATCAATTTAAGTACATCAATAAACTCTAACTTAAAGGGTCAAATATCGGAATGAATTGGATTAGAATCTGACAAGAAGGTTAGAGATAAAGTAAGTGACAAAGACTGGTAAGCTTATTCACTTGTTGCAGTGCATTTGATTCACACACAACATTAAGCAGCTTCTTGGTCAACATTCCTCATACAATCCGTTTGAAGAATTGGAAAATGTGTCCTTGCAACAGTCAAAGGTAATGAAACAATAAATGCCTCATATAACTGGAGAAAGATTAATTGCAAATAGAGACAGAGAATTGCTTTCTTATCCCTGCCAGTCTTTTCTGAGATTAAGAAGTTGAGGTAAAGTAATTGTATAGTGCAACCTGTTAAGAATCATAGGATATTCTTGGTTAATCTCCTTTTTTTCTTATATATCATTTTCCTTCCTTTTTGAATTTTATTTTGTTTCCTTTTTGTTCCATTCTTTTGTATATATATATATATATAGGTGTTCTATACAATGTAATACTCCACTCACTCATTCAATAAAGAAAATATTATTTTTTCTCTCATTTCACACAGGTCGTAGCCATGGTTGGTTCTAGAGTACTCTTTCCAAAGGCCAGCCCATCTTCTCCGGTAGTCGCTCGCAATCTTCTCCAACGAACCTCCTTCGTCGGACCCTCTCCGGCAGACCTTCTTCGACGGACCTTATCTGGCGGACCTTCTCCGTCGAATCTTCTTCGTTGGACCTTCTCCATTGGACCTTCTCCATCTACCGCGGGCGCACCCTCTTCGCGAACCTTCTCCCAAGCTATAAATAAGCTCGTGCATATGACCTATATGCTCATTTTGTGGGAGTGTTGAGAATCATAGGATATTGTCTAGTTTATCTCCTTCCTTGTACATTATTTTCCTTCCTTTTTGTTCCATTCTTTTGTATATATATATATATATATATATATATATATATATATATATATATATATATATATTGGTGTCTCTATACTATGTAATACTCTCTCACTCATTCAATAAAGAAAAGTATTTTTTTCTTCTCTCATTTCACTCAACCTATAACATAGATTTAAATATTGTGAACTTCCAAACGAATCAATTTAAGTACACAAATAAACTCTAACTTAAAGGGTCAAATATCAGAATGAATTGGATTAGATTCACGATTATTCACTTGTTGCAGTGCATTTGATTCACACACAACATTAAGCAGCTTCTTGGTCAGCATTCCTCATACAATCCGTTTGAAGAATTGGAAAATGTGTCCTTGCAGCAATCAAAGGTAATGAAACAATAAATGCCCCATATAACTGGAGAAAGATTAATTGTTAATTGCAAATAGAGACAGAGAATTGCTTTCTTATCCCTGCCAGTCTTTTCTGATCAGCAAAGTTTGCCCTAACTCAAACAACTACCATATCATGCAAACAGTTAAGAGCATATGACACACAAAAGGCCTAAACATTCCATTTTGACTGACCCCGGAATTCCATACCATCATCATTCACAACATAGTATTAAAAGGCCTAAGGCACACCCAAGGGCAAAAGTTTCCAGTAGCTTAGACTCAAGGCTCACACCTAAGATAAGTGAAATATGACCTCGGATGCACATCAATTTTATAAAATATGATTCATAATGTGATTTTATTAATAAAAATTTAAAGATCCTAAGGTTTAAAAGAAACATTCAATAAAAAAAAGGTAATTAAATTATATAAATTTCAATGCATGATTAGAAATTTCAAGAATAAAATTGTTTAAAAAGGAAATTAAAGTCTACAAGGTGTGCCTTCTCAATAAGGCACATGCCTTGGCAGTTGGGGCACTGTAATTAGGGAATGGTTGTGCCTTTAGCCTAGGCGCGCCTTTTAAAACTATGAATTCCACACAGAGATAATGCAGAGACTTTCCATTAGCCTCCATCAGCTTATTGGTTTAGAATCATCATTATCCATTGTTGCTTCCCAGAGAAATGCCACTGAACTGAACCTAGTAAGCATCTGGAATGGTCTAAGTCAAAGTTTTCATTGCCCAACCAAAAAAAAATGTTGTTGTTCCTTTTCTTTTCCTTCATTTTCTGGCCTAGAAAAAGAGGCCTAGAGAGATCCAAATTGGTTTCTACACATTTTGGATAATAAACTCTTCATCAACTTACATCAGGAACCAAACCCAAAGTTTTCATTTGTTCCCTGAAGAAGAAAGCATCATGCAACCGAGCTCCTCTCATGGCCCCAACGACCAGCGAATGGAAAATGTCTCGAGATGGCTGAACCCCGTCAAGCATCATATCATCATACACATCTCTCAACAGAAAATGCCTATCACCATCACAACACCAAAACGACCCAATAAACCCCTTAAAAATACAGCAAGAGCAAAAAAAATAAAAAGTAAACAAAATCCATCAAATTTCTTCTTTGAATAATGAGATTGGCGAAAGACCTCCGCTGAGCAGATAGAGAATTAATAACGGTATTGTACTCAGAAACATTGTTAGCATAATTCCTCTTGGCGTAGACTTCTTCCGGTGAACCCGCAAAGTATCGACGCCCAAGTGCTCGAAGCAGCGGTGAATTGCGCTGCCCTGTAAATGACACATGAGATTGTGAGCATTGTAATCAATCTCTGTAAATGGTGTTCTTCACAAATCGAAAAATACCAGAGAATATCTGGAAGCAGCTTCTCATGACTGGTTCCAACTTCTAATACGATGGCACGGTAGGGTTTTGGGTTGTCTAAATCTACAGAATTTGAACTTTGAAGGGGGTTTAAGCTGAATCCCTGATTCCTTTTCCTCTGGATCTCTCACTCCTCCTCGGGCCCAAACTACCGGGTTTGGATCGGGTTTCTCTATTTTTTTAAATAAAAATCTTACAAAAATATATAAATATTAAATAAATATAGTGTTCCTATTACAGCTCGGTTTTATTGGCATTGTACCTTAGAAATATGCATTAATGAAATATGAGTGACTCTAAATGGTTTAAAGATATAAGTATTATTTTATTATTATCTACTCAATTAATAAATTTCATTTTCATTTTGAAGAAAAAATAGCTTTTTATTAATTCCAAATAAAAGATAATTAATTATCCATATATCCAAGTTAGTTGATAGAACTTTTAAAGTTTAAAAAGATAAAACATCTAAATAAGGGAGGGATTAGAGGTTGTAGGGATAATTTACTTAAGAAAATGTTTACTTTTCAAAAAAAATGAAAGATAATTAATTATAAAGAACTTTAACCATATATGAGATTTTTAATGATTGCTAACTTTGTCTTAATCATTTTACAAAATCATTTGTTTGATGCATTATGCATTATTAATGGAATTTAAGGGCTATGGAAGATGTTATTGATTTTTTGAGAGAATACAAATTTAAATGCAAAAATTTAAATACATGTTTAGCATTAAATGAGACGATAATTTCAATTTGATTATAAAATATCTAATTTTTTATATTTAAATATCTTTTTTTTTTTATAGAATAAAAACATTCAAACAAAACTTTAGAAAAAAAAATCAAAAAATCAAATATTTTTGTTTTTTATAATCAAGCAACAAATTTAAAATTTCAAATAATAAATTGCGAAAAAAAAAAAGTTGAATACGTAAAGCAAATCGCTTGCTTTCAACAAAAATTAAAAAACGATCTTATACATTCCAATCAAAATTTATTCCTTCATGTAACATTTGCTTCAAAAAATAAAATGTCTTATTTTGCCATGTCCCAATGCCATTTCATAATCTTTCGGTAACATGAATTCTTATTTTATTATACAATATAATAAGAGCATGGTAAAAATATTATGTGGTGTTTTTTTACGATATAAAATATTTCATGTTTTGTTCCCTGTTTGTTTATTTTGACTTCAAAACATTAATTTTCAATTTAGAATCTAAAAAATACTAAGGGAATAAAATAATAAGAAAATATAAATAAAAAGTGGAAATAATTAAAAATTAGAGGAAAATAAAAAATGAGTTTAAATTTAATAAATTAATTTTATATATTTATTTAAATTTATTTATTTTAGTTTATCTTTATTATATAAGGACTAAAAAATTTAAATATATAAAATAAAATAAAAAATTTGATCCCATTTGATTTTTTATTATATTTTCCACTGTTATCAAGTTAGAAACCAATGAATTTACAACTTTACCCACGTGGCTCCCAGTCAATTGATGCATTATCTTTTGACCAAGTAGAACGAGTTTTTATTTTTTGTCAAATTATTTTGGATGTAATAAAATTGCATGTCAGTTTTTCTTTTTCTTTTTTAATTTTTAATTTTATATTACATCACAATATTATATTAATTACGAATTTATCCTTATTAAAACTTCAACCTTCGTTCTCTTAAATACTATAAAGAAAACAATGGAACATTTTGTTTTTGGATTTGGGTGGAGGGGACTCCTTACTTCAACAGCAGAGATATTTTTTAAAAACTATAAAAATCACATAATATATTTTTTTCTTCAATACTTATTATATATTTTTATAATATATAAAAAAACACACAATATATTACAAAATTTAAAATATTAATTAATTTATATTTATCCATCTTTTAATTTAACAATATAGCTACAACTTATAAGGTCAAAGCAGCTGCAGAAATGAACCCAGGATGGGGACTAATTTTTTTGACAAAATTACGGGGGTTAACGTTTATAGATGCCGACCGAATTAAACTGACAAAATTAGCTGAATCATGAGCTATTTGCCTTTGCTTTAACCCCAAATTAGCTGGTCTCGCTCCTGGACAGAACCTGACAAAATATTTTATAGCTTACAAAAAAATAATTAATGTAATCTAAAAATTTAAACAAAAAAATTTATTAACTAATATTTTATCAAAACTCGTTTATTTTTCAATTTCTAAACTCGTCTCATTCAAAAAATTAAACAAGTGTGCACAGATTGAAAATTCTCAAACTCGCCCCGTTTACATTTTATTTTTTATTTTTAATATTTTTATATTTGCTTTTTTATTTTTATTATATTAAAATTAATATTTTTCATACAAATAAAAATATTATGAATTTTTATAAATTATTTATTAAAAAACATTATAATAATAATTATTATTTATATTAAAAGTATAAAAATAAAATAATAAAAAATTATTTTTAAATTATAATCACATTTTTATTATTATTATTTTCGACACGATTCATATCATTCATTCGTACCGTTTCTACCCCGAAACAATTTATTTTTTTTTCAATTCACTTTATTTTTAAACTAACTTAAATTTCAAACCACTAACTTTCGGCATTTTCGTAAAAAATCTCGCCCCCATTCATCTACAACTTATCACCTTAAAATCTGAAAATTTTCATTGTCTCATAATTCGACGAACTTTTCTGGCCACTAGATTTCATGAGACGAATTTAACTACAAATTTCTGCTTCACATCCGAGATCTGTAGAATTTTATGCGCTTTCGAACCCCACAGAATTTATTATTTTTATTAACATTTTGCCAAATTTGAAAATTTCTAATTTTCTGGCTTACGTAGAAGAATAATAATTCGAACCCGTATCGGATTCGGGTAAAATAAACCCTAACCTAGTCAAAACCCAATTAAAATAAATTAAATTAAACCCGTACATTAAGCACGGCGCTGATCTTGAACCCAAAATAATCCGTCCCGTTGTCATCTCACTATTACCTAACGTTAAAAACAACAACTTAATACTTAATGCTATTAAGACTATTCAAGATGTCTCAAAAAAGTTCTATTCAAGATAAGAAAAACAAACACTACCTTAAATCCGCAGACAGTAATTTAAACGTAGTGATAAAAAGCCCATAATTTTCATCTGTGACTGCACTAAACACATGATAAGATAAATTGGCTCCCATCTCAGTCAATCAGATAAATTCCCAAATCGAGTACAAAATTAATCATACTTAATCCTGCGTACCAAACATGGCCTAAGGCCATAACCCATTTTTTACCTTTTTGTATTTTTTTGACATATATTTACTTAGAATTATAACATTTAATTCATTAATTTCATTTGATTTTTTTTTTATGTAATAACTTATACAGTTAACAAAAAATAATGAACAGGTTTTTTGAATACAAAAATAATAAATAAGTTTTTTTGAGAACAAAGTAATAAATACAGATCGGTAATTCTAGATAATTTAGGTGTCAAGTTTCGACATTATTATTAATAATGGAAGGGAAAAGAGAGTGTGAAAAGAATGTAGAATCGAGTTTTGGATTGGGACTGGGCTCCATGGAATTGGGCTGGATTATAAATATTTAAAGGTGCTGGGATTGTAAGGGTTCGATGTAAGATAAAAACAACGAGACGAAATTTTCTCGAGAAAGTAAGACAAAAATTATCGAGAATCGGAAATCACGACTATTTCCACGAAAATATTTGATTAGTCCATTTTGTTTTAGTTATCATATCCAAACGGTAGGCAACGGAACCTGCAAAAGGATGTCGTCGCCAGACATTACCGGAATCCTCGAAACCTGGAAGGATCTGGATCGATTGAGGAAAGAACTAGAAGAGATACATCCTGGAGAGGTTTGTAGGTTTAAACAATCAAATAATATTTTGGCATTGTGGTATCACAGACATCAGTTTATTATTACTACGCGCCGGGTCATAGAGGTTACCTGCTTTCGCCTATATATCTTAATAATTTTTTAAAATTGCATTATGAATAGTGAATAGTGATTTTTGAATGGTAAAATCGAATAGTAACAAAACAATAATATGCAAATATTAGAAACAATAAATTTATTTGAAAATTCAAACAAACAATTTGAAGAAGTACATGTAAGATTTCAGAGCGTGAGCCTTCGGGAAGAGGATACGTGCAATAACTCTCAAGAAATCTCGCTCTAAGTTTTCTCTTTGACTTCCCCTAAAACTTACCGCTTTGAAACGACATCCCCCTCCTTATATGTGAGCCCCGACGGATTTCAAATCACTAAGTCCGCTGACTAAATTAAATTACATTCGAACAGTATATCACATGTGAACTTTAAAAAGATGAGACAAATAATCTCCTCAGCGATTTTTATCCAGCCTTTTTGAAAAAAATGTCGCTTGGAAGTTAGCCTATCACATCTCTTTGCCTTTCTCGATAACGGCGACCGTTAAAAAAGAATTTGCTTTTCTTCTTCTTGTCTACTTTACAAATTCCGGACAGCGCGTAATATCAACTTATCTGCAGCGGAGAGTCTGGTCCATTTCAGTCCTAGCTTTTGAATCATCTGGCCACTGGGTAACCCCAAGAATCTTTTTACATAGTGTCTTCTATGAAGCGATCAACAATGATGTGAAAAATTTGAAGTCTTGGGATTTTAGAGCCTCTAATTTCTCCTGAATCCGAGGCTTTGGAAAATGCAAAGATTGCAGGATCCCATTACCTGCTTTAGCCAGATGAGTTTATAGCGCATGTCTTCATTTGATGGCTACAGAGCTGAGGTCAGATTCTTCATCTCCGTCCAAGTCTGGCAAGCTAGATAGTGCTCTCTGTGGTTTGCTCTAGACTTTTTTTGAGATAGGCTTGTAGCGTAGCTTTGAAGGGAAAAAATGTTTGAATGAGTTCGGGCCGAGCAAGAGGGTCTCGGTGGCGGCTGAGACCAACATGAACTTCATTTTGGCGGGCTTTTTGATTTGAAGCTTTTAATCAATCCATCTCTTTCGGCTTGGACCCAAATTACCAGACAGATATTTTGAAGGTCCCACCATCTGATTCAACTCCCTACCAAATGCCAGAAATGGTGAAGGCAGGAAATTATGAGTAGAAAGTTCCCAACAAAGAATCAAAGGGATTCTAAATTGAGAACATAAAGAGAGTGAATAACTATTTCTATGCTTAAAAAGCTGGCTATCATAACTTTGGAACAGTAAAAGATTTGCGACTTCGTGTTAAAATATTTCAGTAGCTTCAAAAGAGCCACCATTCGAAACCAAGCCAATTATTTTTTCAGATTTTTCTCCCAATTGAAAAACTATGAGCGTGAAGAAGGCTCCAATAAAAATTGTTAAACCCAAGATTTTTGTGGTAGTCAAATATAATCAAAGGTTTTAGGAACAAAATTTTCAGGAAAACGTTTATGTGTAAAAGTAGACCTTTTGTTCTACCTTTCAAAAATGATTTTCAAAATAAATTCTCGCATTGAGTGTTGAATGTCAAGATTCCCTGCGGTTCTCGATACGAGAAACTTAAATAGACTCCATATCTACAAGTATAAACATGTAGAATTTACGGGTTTTTGAAATATCATTTGAGATAAAAAAATTTGTCCTTTTGAAAAATCTTTTAAAGCTCAAAAGAGCCTGAAGCATATCAATGATCAGCTTCTAAAGCCTGAAGTAGCTGTTTGGGTTCTTTTGAAATATAAGCAAGGTTTGTAGAGGTTGTAACAATAGGTTTATGATTTTTTCCCAAAACCTCAAAGTGGTTTGGAGATTGAGCTTTTGACATGACATATGACTCTCTGGTTGTTGGTTTTATAGGGTCTGCTTTGCTCATTTTTCCTATAAAAATTCTCGTGAGAGGAAATCAGGCAAAACATTGATAAATTCAATTTCAAAATCAAAAACAGATAAAATGGCTTACCATATGGGAAAAATATGTTTTGAAACTAAATTTTGAACATCTTTTTACAGGATTTCTTTGGATCTTTTGCAATCAACACGTAAAAGGAATTTTTTGTTAAAAACATCACTTTCAAATATTTGAATGCAAAGAACACCGTTAAGATTTCGCTTTGACTATTGAATGATTTTCTGGGATCGACCAAATGCCGTAATTAAACCCGACTACGGAGATTTTGTTTTCAAAATCTTGTTTGATTCCACCATACCCTACTGACGATCCTTCTATAATAGGAAAGACTTCTGGGTGAAGGATTCCTAAACAAGGAAGTTCCTTAACCTGTCCTTTAACCTGTTGGACTACTTAGGTATACTCATTTGACCAAGGGACAAGATTTTTCTTTAATCTTTGAAATAAAGGCTTGATAAGGACTCTAAGATTTGGATAAAAATCTACTACATAATTTAGGCTTCCTAAAAATATTTGAAGCTAATTCTTATCTTTAATTTCATTAGGAAATTTACTAGCAAACTCAATTGCTCTTTGAATGAGTTTAATTTTACCTTGATAAATATCAAACCCTAAGAATCTTATATTTGCTCGGGAAACTTAATTTTTGACGCAAATAACTAACTGTTGTCTCCCACCAATTTTGAAAGTTTTTAAGGCAAATGCCTTTCTATCGAATTTGAAAATATAAGTTATCATCAATAATATATACTATTGAAAACCTAGTATAATTATGGAAAATATCATTCATTATATTTGAAATTCGTGAATGAACATTTGAGGCTAAAAGGCATTACATTCCATTCGTAATGTCCAAATAGAACTGTAAATGATGTTTTGTACCGTCTTTCTGTCAACTGGACTCGCTAAAATCTAGATTTCATATCAAATTTTGAAAAATTGTCGCATTGTATAACCTTTGAATTAAGTCTTTTTTGTTAGGTATTGAGTGTCTAATCCATTGTAAGACCTTATTTAGAGGTTTGTAATTGATAACCAATCTTAGAGTGCCTCTCTCCATTTCTGAAGCCTTATGGACATAAAAGGCTTCACAGCTCCAAGGAGAATGATTTGGTATAATCATTCTTTTACTTAAAAGATCATTGATTTATTTTTTGAAGTATTCTAAGAGTTCTGGACTCATTTGGATTGGTCTTGCCTTAGTTGTAATTTGTTTTTCATTGAAATTTTTTTCATATGGTAAAGAAACCATATGTTGTTTTCTATTCCAGAAAGCATTTGGAATAGAAGAACATAAATTATTTTCAATTTGTTTTTTTAACTCAGTTTAACCTATCTTGTAATTGTTTGCATTTCAAGTTTTCTTCTGTCTTTTAATACTAGATTTCTTTTCTAAGAAATTTAACCTGTTGTTGTTTTTGTTGTAGTAAACTAATATGATCTTAAAGTTGGTTTATCTCTTTTATTTCTATGCTTTTGACAAATTCAAATAGAATTTGTTGATTTTTGTAAGTTGTTTGTAATAATTTACTATCTATATAGAAAGGATACAATTAGGCGAAAATGAGTACCGCACTATTCGATGACTATTTCTTACTAGCAAGAATGAAGTTTTAATACAAATATCATTTTTGCAAATGTGTCATTGTGGTATTTTGTATTGTACCTTCAATGGAACATTACTAGCCGTTGAAAGTCTTTGTGAAGTTTTGACGAAATATATAGTAGGAATTAATCCTTCCTGTATATAATTTAAATCAACTCTTGAATTAATCAAGACAATAAAGGTTGACCGAAGATCAGGATTGATTTTTAAAGTGATCTTTGTATACCATCTTTGTTTTTGCACAATAGTCATGCTATTGACAAAAGCATCTAACCTTCTAAGTCAGGTGTTAAGGAAACCTTTTGTTTTCTATATTTGAATTTAAACCTAAATGTTGAGTAAAGGTTTTTAATTCTTCAATTTGTAATTTTATTTGTTTTATTTATGTTTGTAAATGATGGGATTTGAAATAATAGCGCAGGTGCCCAAGACGCAGCCCAAACGTCAGATTAAAAGTGCTCCAAGACTAGCGAATGCACCCTTAATGGTATCCCCTAAATGCAGGCTCGAAACAAGGTCCCAACTCGCCCCTTTAAAAGACTAGTAGCCCAAGGAATCCGTATTAGAGGAAAACACCCAATCTCCACTAATAATGAAAGTATGATATTTCCTAATTATTACCCATCAATTATCCATTATTAATCGGTTTACGATAAGGAAAGAAAATCTCCCACCCAATGGGAGGAATATCCTATCATCCTCCAACAAGGAAATATATTATGCTGTGTCTTCATCGAACTAGGAAAGTTATCATGATCACCCATTATAAATACCTGGCCACCCCATTGGTGAAAGGTACGCACATATGCATGAAAACAACTCATTCCCTAAGCAGCTGATATTCTCTTCCACCTGAAAAGAACCGACTTAGGCAAAGGGGAGAGGTCCAAGCAGCCCCGCGATCCTTTTTGTTTCTTGTTTTTATAGAGGAGTCCAAAGTCCAGAGACATTCAAGCACGCTCCAACCTAGTTCCCGCTGAAAAGCATCACCGGGCCAAGGCCACTGTGGGAACGACAGCCTTTACAAATAAAGCCGACCTCTCGTTGATCGATGGTATCAACTCAAACACATAGATCCACGCTAATCCTGGGCTGATGCAAGACCGCCAAAGTGACGTGGGATACCGACCTCCTGGAGGCACGTTAGAAACTGTGCAAGTCAACACGGACGAGGTGGAGGCGCTCCGCATCATCACCAACCAACACTTGCTGAAAGAATTGGAGCAACTCACCAGGCAAATACAACACCCCAGGAGACACAACAAGCTCGAAAAGGCCAAAATCATGTTACCCTAGAAGAGCAACACCTCAACCCTCGTCGAGAAGCACAGAGAAGGAACTAGCCACACCAGCAGCACGATCCTACCAACCCCGGAGAGGACCGCAATGAGGAGAGGCAGGGCAGAAGGTGTCCCAGTGGACCGATTCAGTGCCACAAGAGAGTGATCCTAATCAACAAAATTTATATCATGTGTCCTACCGTCAGAGCAAAGCTACCGCAAAGATAAAGGGCTCTAGGGTCGAACACAGGATGAGTTTTCGCACAAATGAGCCTACTATTAAGCTCAAAAATGGTGAATTTCACTCGATTATGGGATTTTGTAAAACAAAGGTTTCAATGATTGGCAACCGAAAATAAATTAACTAAAAAAAAGATTGTAAAATAGAACTCCTTGAATTGTTAGCCTACTGGATGCGAGTTCTACAAGTCACTGAGAGGTCCTCTGGTTATTTTCACTGGGAGGACGACCTAGTCATCTCCGAACTGGATCTTCATTTAAAGCCATAAACCTAACCTAAAATAATTATTCTTTAAAAATGCATTCACTAGCCATCGTTTTACCGCTCAAATGAGTCTCCTGACTCACGTTACAATGGGTAATAAATGATAACTAGTGAACATCACGAGATCTAGTAATAAGCATCATGAGATCTAAAAGATTAAGTAATCGACCATTCAACATGAATCGAAGGGATCTTACACCAAGAAAAGAGAACACGTGACAGCTGACTACCGCGTGAAAAATGGGACCTCCAATAAATGCCTTCGATCATGCACCCAAGAATTTTCCGCTTTAAAGGAGGAACGGGGTTTTAGCCGCTCATCCTCCCACTGGCCATCCTCGTAGGGTGTTCGACCGCCTGCAAAGTGCCAAGAAATGAGAGAAAATGGAGCAATAGACAAAACGTCACTTTCTCCCCAAAATTTATGGTCGAATTGATCGAGTGGATACAGGTCGATTTGAGGCTTATACGCCAGCCAAGCAAAATTACAAAAGAAGCCAAACCAAAAGCTAATATAAGGGGATAAATGGGAAGAAACGAAAATTGTACAAAATCTTTGTTAATGAAGGTGTGAACAAAGGGTCATTGGATGAATAAGTGTCATGAGCATGAATAGCGAAATGTAGGAATTTCCTCATGTTTCCAAATTCTTCGTGATTTTATGCTCTTTCTTCCTCTCATCTCCGATCCGCAATGTTAAGTCTCGACTCGAATTCTTCGTGGTTTGAATTGATCTCCGATAATTTTGGCATGATTATCTTGCAAAACTACAAAATTAAACCCACAAAATGTGATCAGAGAATAGCGGTGGATCTTAATGTGCAACGTTAATTACGTTGATTAGTACATAAAAAGTGCTCAAACCTTAAATAAATAGTGGTTCAAAATATCACTGAGCACAATCACACCCCCGACTCCACACATTGCTAGTCTCATGAATGAAAGAAAGAAAGTAGAGCATGCAAAACAATAAATAAAATTATGTTCACCAAAAATGCTATTTCGTACACATGAATTTAAGAATGCCTAACCTCGACGAGAATCACTCGAATCCCTTGCCCAATAACCATCTCGAGATAATGAATGCCATACAAAATTAAGTATCAAAGAGGGCTTCTCCATCCTGCGGATCAACCGTAAACTCACCAAAATCTAGCGTTTGTTTGATCGCCAATAATAACCGCTAAACTGACTCTCCCAACCTAGCTAATTGTCACAACCTAGCATGCTAACCAACCTAAATGATCATGACCCACTCTATTCAATTAATTCTTTGTGTTGTGGGTGCAATGTCAAGAATCGACCTCACCAAAGTCCATGAATCTGGATCTATCGATGACTCCCAACCAATTAAGGCTTAGGCACCAAGTCATAAGGATCTTTCGACCACTAACTCTTCACAGTTTCACCTCGACTCAATGATTTCTAGACTCCAAAGACTCCACACTCGACCCCTCGTCGAGAAGCGGATAGAGAAGGAGAAACTAGCCACACTAGGGAGCATGTGTAACACCCCAAAACATACCCTAGTAGTTTTCGGACTTGTTTAGGGTATATTATAAGCTAAATATGAGTTTTCTGAAATAAACAGATATCTCTAATTAGACAAGACTTAAGGACAATATTGTCATTTGTAAAGGCTTAAAAGTCATAATTTGAAAAGACTACAGGGCCAAAGAGTGAAATAATAGAAGAGTTGTGTAATTCCTAGAAGAATAGGAGGCCAAAATACAATAAAAGGAAAATGGAAATACAAATGGCCAAGAGTAGGGAGGGCTAAAAACAAATAAAGAGAATTAACCCAAAATGGGTTTTGGAGGGCCAAACAAGGCCTAGCAAACACAATCTCTTAAAAGACCAAAATTGGTCTCATTTGGGGAAGGAAGAAAACATGAAGAGAAGAAGAAGAAGAGAAGAAGAGGAAGGAGGAGATCATGCCAGTTGCATGATTCTATGATTTTGGTATGGAAACTAACCTGAACACGGACAATCAGATGGATTCTAAGGACTTTGTATGGAATTCTAAGGTTTGTATGGTTAATGACTCGTCTCCAAATCTAGGTTTTGTTAGAATTCATTCCAACCTTGGATTTTTGAATTTAGGGTTGGTAAACCCTATACGAACAAGATAGCATGGAATCCTCCTTTGCTGGGATTCATGGTTAATTTGAAAGCAATTCGGGAAGCTGTGGCTTGTGAATCAAACCCTAACTAATCTTCATGCTTAGTTTGTGTATGGGTTGGTGACCCATATTAGAATGGTTTTGGGAGAACTGATGGAGCTTTAAGATACACATGTAATGAAAGAGGAATTGAATAGAAAAGAGATTACAAGATGCATAAGGGATGGTTTCATGTGTGTTCAAGTATAGAGTTGAATTGATGGAAAACTATGGAAAAATAGAAAACACATACTCGGGCATTTTCGAACATGTGTAACGGGTATTACCTTTGAATGTGTACCGGTACACCCTTCCAGAACCCAATGTGTACCGGTACACGTTAGGGGTGTACCGGTACACCCTGTTCTGATTTTCCTGTTTCGACCAGTTTTCGTATTTTAGCCATAACTTTATCATTTCTTATCCGATTTGAGTGATTTAAGTGGATAATTAAACTAGACTTCAAGGAGAACCAAACATCCCCAAATAGGTATCGTCAAATTCTGACTTTAAGTGGCCTAGAAATCCACTCCAAGTGAGGCTATGTGCAAGCCACCTCAGACGCGAATCATAGAGAACCGGATTGTTTCGACGTATCTCAGTTCCTGTCTGATTCGGGTGATTCCAGTTGGAGGAGAACCCTGAGCAACTCAGCTTTAAAGGATACAAATAACCAGTGTCAAATATGACAACATATCGAAAAAGAATATTGCAAAACTGTCCCTCTGAAAATTCCAGAACCGAATTAGTCGGGCACGAAAATGCCATAACTCGAAGCTCGATGATCCAATCGAATGATTCCAATTTCTAAGTGAAATAAATTCATGAGACAAGAATACTTGAATGATGTGGATAGCACTTCATACCGCATAAGTATCCGAATTGCCATATGGAATAGGCATGAAACATGAAAATGAACTGAAAATGAACATGAACATGAATATAATAAGAAGATGTCAGCCACGTTTAATGTGATTAAGAAAGGTTATGAGTTCTGGTTAGCCATATGATCATGACTACCTAGGACCGAAAAAAATGAATGAGTGGACATCCTATCGTGCTTCCTAAGACTCCCGTGGTGCTATGGCACTCCCGCCACGTGGTTAGCCACGCTTAATTGGTGCTCCTAAGACTCGCTGCGCTACTAAGACTCCCGTTGCGTGAGCAGTACGGCCCCGACGGTAACTGCAAGACTCGGGCCGGTGCTAATACACCCTGCCAGGTGGGTAGGCACGCTCAGAGGAAAGTTACCAAGACCCCAAGATCGTATTGTACCTTCTGCATATTCATTGCATCACAGCCATACTCCATTTCTTTATGATCGGGTCTAGGTAGTTAGACGTACATATGATAAAACACCGAATAATGAATAAGAGTCAAGGACCAATGTATCTCTCGCATCTGATTGTCTGTGGGCACCTACGGTACCCCGCATCCGACTAAGTTCTCGTGGTACCTACTTCGCACCCGCATCCTGATTAAGTTCCGTGGTACCCACTCTGCACTCGCATCCGATAAGTTCCAGCACCTACGTACTCCCCGCATCCGACAAGTTCTCGTAGTCCCCGACCCGCACTCCCGGCTCTCGGATGAGTCTTAGGTACCTACGGCAATTCTACAATTCGAACAAGTTCCTGGTTCCGATTAACTCCCGTCTCTCGATTTAGTTCGTAGTACCCACCCGGTACCCCGTATCTGAATAAGTCTGGCTCTCGATTAAGTCCGTCGCTTAAGTCTCAGAAAATTCACGGTACTCCCGTAACCGACAAGTTCTCAGAAAGGCCTACTTCGTACCAGATTTCACCTGGCCCTGTATCACCTGTACTCTTGTGATCTGATTAAACCGCAGTACCTACAAGGGCACTCGCATTCACTGCTTCGTCCCGTATCTAATTAGTTTCTCGCAGACTTTACTGCACTCCCAGATTCGAGAAAGCCTCAGAGACCTACGGGTACCCCGCATCGCAAATAAGTATAAGTTTCAGAAGACTCCACTGCAATTCTCAGACAAGAACATAAGCATGTCTCAGAGTACCACGAGCACTCGTAATCCAGAAAATAAGTATATATGTATCCTATGATCTCGACTGCTATGGACTAACGTCCATGCCCGATATGTATCGATATCAAATCTAATTCTGTATATGATTAGTTCCACTTATTGTACCTACGTTCCTTCAAGACAAGGATAAGATCCGTAGATAAGTATATGTCTTAAGACCAAGATAAGTTCCGCGAAGACAAGTATAAGTTCTCAGAATACATTTATGAGATCCAAAATACACGTATAAGTTCTCAGAATACAAGATAAGTTCAGAAGACCAAGGATTACTTTAGGAGAAGTATAAGATAATGGCACCAAAAGATAAGTTTTGTAGTACTTAATGCACTTCCTTATATGGTAAGTCTCATAATACCTGATATGTTCCGTAATATCTCCGTAGATCACGTTATCCTAACAAGTATAAACTCCGTGAGAATAAGTATAAGTCCCGAATAAACATAAGTTCAGAATTCCTAATGAGTCCCTAATGTTATCCGTTAAGCATAAGTTCGAATAAGGATAAGTTCTCAGAATCCTACTGAGTCCCGAATAAACATGTCCGTTAAGCATGTTCCCGCATAGCACAAGATCCGTAACTCCTACGGAGATCCGACAAGCGCAAGCCCGTTATAAGAAGTACTGTGATAAGTTCATAATATAAATGCATGAAATTTATATTATCTCGTTTTTGTTTTATGCGTTAAATGGTATATGCATAAGAAAATGTTTCCCACTAAGCGTAGTTTAGCACTGCTTAATCCGTGTAGGTATAGGAAAAGATCGCCCGAAGACATCCTCGCATACAATGGGCCAACACACTTGTGCGGTTCACTACATGGTTTCGTGCTCAGTTGTAAAATGTAAAAGTATAGTTTTTTGTATTTGTAAATGGACCTCAGAAATGTGTATAGATTTGGATAGACACCACCCGTGGTAGTTCTTTTCGATATAAACATATTTTATTTATGATATATGATGGGCTATACCCACAAAAATTTGCCTATCAAAAAAAAAAAAAAAATCAGTAAAGAGTCCCAAATTCTTGAAGGCCCAGACCCCGACCTCGGTTTGGATTCGCCTAACGGACCCGACCGTGAACTCCGGTGTGACAAAGATGATCCTACCAACCCCCGGGAGCGACCGCACGAGGAGAGGCGCAGAACAACAAAGGCGACGGGCCCATCCTTTATCAGCAGGAGACAGAGGAGCGGTCGTGGAGCAGAGGTTCAGGGACATCTAGCAAGAAATTAGCCACATGAAGGAAGCAGTAAAGGATCAAGCTCCAGTCTCCATGGACGCCCTGGTACAACAAACCGAATCCCCATTCAAAGCCGTGGTGTTGCACTTCCCTCTTCTGGCAAAGTTTAGAATGCCTCAAATCGAGACATTTGACGGAACAAAAGACCCCATAGACCACCTCAATACATACAAAAATCGATGGAATCACACGTATAGTCAGACCCCGCACGATGCGTAGCCTTCTCGCTTACTCACCAAAGGGGCCTGGGCATTGGCCCGGGTTTAACAGACTCCCACCGTCTTCCATCTCATTGTTCATAGAGCTTTCCATCGCATTCGTCTCCCACTTTATCGGAGCAAGGATGTACAGGAAGCCGAGCTATCACCTTCTGACCATAAAACAAAGCTCTTAGGAAAGCCTGAGGTCATATGTTCAGAGGTTTAACGCGGAGTCGCTGAAGGTAGATATTCTCGACGAGAGCCTCCGCCACACGCTTTCATTGCGTGGCTGGGGCAGCAATGAAAACCTAATGTTCTCTATCTCAAAGAACCTTCAGGTAAGCATGGCTGAGGTCCTCGCCAAAATAGAGAAGTGTATCAACGGTGAAGAAACCCTCCTGTTCAAGTAAAGAAGCTCTTCTACTAAAAAGGAAAAGAGCAGGGGCGACAAAAAAAGAGAACGAAGCCCCAAGAGACAGGCGCATGTGACAGATCCCCCAAGGAGGAGACAGAAAATGAGAGTGGTCCCCCGATAAGACAAGGAACGTCAGTGATCACATGGACCACCTCACCGAGCCGAAGAGGCGATATTCACTCCACCACACCCTCGACAACCCAAGGTCGCGCAAGGCCCTACGCTGCTGGGCAATACCATGAAAGCGTTTATGAGGTGGCCATCCCAGATGAAGTCAGACCCCACTAAAAAAGACAATACCAAATACTGTGAGTTCCACAAGGGTCATGGACACCGAACGGATGACTGCATCCAGCTAAGAAAGAAGATTGAATACCTGATTCGACGTGGGCATCTCAACCGCTACGCGGGCCTCGAAGGGCGTGAACGAGTCCACCACCACCACCTCACACCAACCCTACTGGCATCACCGCCTTTAGGAGAAATCCATGTAATCTCCTGGATATTTGCAGGAAGTGAAGAGTCTAGCTGCCCGGGAAGGCCCACTACGCAAAGATTAGATTGGGGAACCTTAGAAGTACAAACAAACATCCAAACTTCAAATGGATACTACCATAACCTTATCAGACTTCGACATGGAAGGCTGCCAACATCCCCACAGATCGACCACTCTTGTGATAAAAAAAGCCTACAAGAGCTAATAAAACGATCCATGCGCTCCTTGTCGACAACAAAAGCTCGCCACATCACCCCCACATCACTCGACACAAAAATGGGATTGAAGTGGCAGCCAGAGCCAATCAACGCCGGCCACGTGGGTTCTCAGAGAAAGAGTACGCCCTCGGGTCAGACAAACAAGGCTCACTCGAGACCCTCCGTGCTAGGCTACAACAAAGGTGAGATTTCTCATAGTAAAAGCCTCATCGGCTTACAACATGTTACTAGGTAGGGCCTCTCTTAATGCCATAAGGGTCGTTCCCTCCTCTTATCACATGGTTATCAAATTTCCAACTACAAATGGAGTAGGAATGGTCTGAGGAAACCAGCGTATAGTCAGGGAATGTTATTCAGCATCAATGAAGCAAAACATGGTCGACAACATCTACATGGACGAGCTCGACATGTGAGACAAGGTAACCACCCGACTTGCGCCTTCAGAAGAATTAGAGCCTCAGATAGCTGGGCGACTCAAACAGTAACACCTGGGCCACATAGGGTTCAAACTAGTCGAAGGCATCGAAGCTCCTCTCATCCATTTTCAGATGCAACATGAGGTATTCTACCGAAACAGAAGACATGGGCGGGGTCGACCCGACAGTGATTACCCACAAGCTAAACGTTAATCCCTCCTTTAAGCCAGTTAAAACAAAAGAGAAGGAGTCGTTTCGTAAAGACGTAAAGATTAATGAAGAGGCTGGTAAGCTCCTGCCAAAGGCACAAGAGTAGAAGTAGAGTACTCGAATGGTCAAGCAAACGCTTGTTCTTCAAAAAGCAAAACTAATAAGTGAAGGGCTTTCAGATCTACTTCACATCAACAGTGTCACTCAAAGGATAGCTTCCCTCACTCCCTGACGGGTCTCATAATAGATTCCACGACCGGTCATGAACTCTTCAACTTCATGAACTCCTTTTCGCACGCACCAGATCGCATGGACCCCAAATACCAAGAGAATACCTCATTTGTTACTGGTCGTGAACCCCAACAAGAGTCAAGTAATGCCCTTCTGAATTAAGAATGCGTGGAGCCACCTACCAAAGGGTCGTGAACAAAGATGTTCTAAAACAAACTGGAGCATCTATGGAGGTATATATAGATCTATGATGCTGGGTAAAATCGCAGAAGCCGAGTCCGCATAACCCATTTAGCCTCAGTATGCCTGTGTCCGAAAACTACAATATGAAGTTAACCGCCAACCGCGCTGCAAGTCTCCACCGAAGTTCTTAGGTTTCAAGTAGTCGCTCGAGGAATAGAGGCCAACCCAGATAAGATAAAGGTCGTGCTTGATATGTTGCCTCCTTCAAACATTAAAGACATTTAACGCATAACAGGAGAATGTGTCGAGCCCCTCTCAGA
Organism: Tetrastigma voinierianum; assembly: GCA_016808115.1. Classification (NCBI taxonomy): domain Eukaryota; kingdom Viridiplantae; phylum Streptophyta; class Magnoliopsida; order Vitales; family Vitaceae; genus Tetrastigma; species Tetrastigma voinierianum. Next base: position 41,105 of record JAEQBH010006666.1, on the reverse strand, counting down.
TCTAGGGCCACGACAAATGTCACCTCTTCTTTCAGTTCCTCGAAAAAGGCCTTCCGATGCACATCAGAGGCGTCACACTCCAGCCACTTGAGCCTCCCATTCTCTAGTAAGCCGAGAAGAACTCTCACTCCCTTACCCAGTCAAGCTTCAGACTACACTAGTGCCCGCCCGGTAAGAGAACTGACAGCGTGCAACAACCAAATATTTACTATTGCAAACAGCCTCAGGAGCGAAGGAGAGGTACCTAAAGATGGAAAAGCTGATCCCGGACGGTAACCATATCCGTAAAACCCGACTCCATCCAAGTTCAAGTACCGGTTGAAGTCCCACCTAATATCCAATGAAGCAAATACTGCATAAACCAGAAACCTCTGGAAGGCTAATAAAGTGGGCTATAGAGCTGAGTGAATTTGACATTAGGTACAAACCGAGAATAGTTGTAAAAGGGTAGATCTTAGCAGATTTCATCATGGAATTCACTCCAGCACAGTCTACGGAGGCTACCCAACTGGCACTCGACCTCCCAATATGAAGATTATCCGTCGACGAGGCCGCTAACGCCCAAGGAAGCGGTGCAGGGCTGATCTTAACCTCTCCAAACGAGATAGATGGCCGTAATACGCACTCGCATTCGATCAAGCCTCCGGGCCAACGAGGTCGAATATGAGGTCATGCCATAGCCGTGGACTTAACTCGCCCACTCATCAGCGCATCGCAGCACGCCTCCTAACCTGGTGTGCGACAAGAACTTACGAGGCCGTGAGGTAAGAAGATGATCTATATCTCAAAAAGGTGCGAGCGTTAAGAAGTTCCACGAGTCGTCAAACATGCATTCATGAGCAGAGAATTCGAGTCATGCCTTTAGCAAAACCGGTGATGCCATACAAGAAGACCTAGTAGACTGACACTGCTGAGCACCTTCTAGGAACCCCGCACGACAACGGCGGCCCCCCCGTGATGTCCGAACCGTCGGATGGACCTCTATATGGGATTACTTGGTGGATGGTACATTGCCAAGAGACCCAAAGAAGGCGTCCAAACTCAGAGCGAGGTCGGCAAGATTCACCGTTCATTAGGGGACCTTTTATAAATGAGGCTTCACGCCTGCATTCTTGGCGCGAGGGAAGGAAGACGCCTAACCACATACTTAGGAGGTACACAAGGGCATATGTGGCAACCACCAGTCGATCTTCGCAAAGAAATATCGAGAGCGTGGGTACTATTAGCCCACAATGCTCAAAGACGGCGAACCGGGCTAGAAAATGCAAAGCTTGTCGAGCATGCTGTGATTTTCATCTCCTGTTTGAGCCGCTAACGTTAGTCACAAGCTCCCGCTCTTTCACAGGGGCTAGACATATCGGGACCCCCTACCCACTGAAGAAGCAGATGCAAATTTATCATCATGGTCGTGACCATTTTACCAATGGCCAAGCCGAACCCTTAGCAACAATCACGCACGTAAGTGCGCAACTTTGCATGGCTGCTCTATAATATGTTCGGATCTCGGTGTCCTCGTGGTATGATAATGTGAAACAATTGATGGTCCCAAGTTCGTGTGGATTTTTATACTGAGCCTTAATCGCAACTACTACTCGTCCTTGCTCATCTACCCAATGCAAGGTGAGGTCACTATAAGGACTTCTAAAGGCAAGATTACAACCAAACTGAAGACCTAAAGGAAATGGGTAGAGTACCTCCCCGAGGTATTATGGGCATACAGAACTATGCGCAAGTCAGTAAACTCCTAAACCTCTCATTTCACCGCCTTGGCATTGAAGCAAAGATCCGGGCCAAGGTCAACTAAAATCCCCAAGGATTGAACTAGCAAACATCGAACACAACGAGGAGGTCCTTCGCCTAAACTTGGATCTCCTAGAAGAAAAACGCGAGCGGGTCCTAAAGCTTATGGAGGACTATCATAGGAAGACAACGAGATATTATGACCAAAGGTTCAAGCCCAGATTTGGTGCCGATGGCCCTCGGTTCTAAAAAAATTTCGCCAAAGAAGGGAAGGACCCCACACATGGGAAGTCGGGACCTAATCGAAGGCCTACATCAGATCTCGCATAATCTGACTTGACAACTATGAACTCCAAACGAAAGAAGGAAAAACCCTGCCCCACTCATGGAACGCCGAACACCTCAAACGTTTCTACCAATAAGACCTCGGAACGTAGCCTGTAATAAAGATCCACCGCTCACTTCAATAACACTAAGGCCCATTTTTAAGCTGTTTAATGTTATGAGGGGCCAAACAATAAATTATAATGATAAAGTCAGGAGCTCGGCTTGAAGGGGTCTGGGTGGAAGAAGTGCGTGATTCACAAAGATTGTTCTTTATTTCAAAGGAACTACAGTTAAATACAAAATTTCATTACATGGAGGTTACAGCCACCTCAGAGGATTACAAAATCTTTCTTTGCATCTCAAAAATTATAGTTAGCGAAAACCGTTCTTCACACCTACCAACACCTTGTCAAGGCAAAAACCATAAGAAAGGGAAAAAGAAAGAGAGGAAGAGAGAGTGAGAAAGAGAAGGGGAGAGAGAGAGAGAGAAAGAGAAGGAGAAAGATAAGGAGAAAGAGAAAGAGTTTAAGAAAGAGGAAGAAAAATCCAAGAAAGCGTGTACTTAAAAGTTTTTCTTGAAGCACACCGCCTCGACACGCCCCCAGCACAATTCCATCATTGGGCATAGCTAGGGAACAACACAACTCTCAAGGAGGAACAAAACACAACCCTACAAGTGGTAGACCATCGACACCAAACGCTGGGCTCACATCACCAGATATACCTCATGTAGTGATGACTAAACCTTGACGCTTCATCATGCGTGACCCTACCGCCAAAGTTGATGAAGGTTGGAAGCATAGCACCACCACAGAAGGATCGCTATTTATAAGGAAGCCAGGACGCTTGGGAAGTTGCGCAATCCGTCCCAATTCTCCATAAATCCGCATTAAAGCCACACGCACTTTTCCAAGGGAAGGAAGACGAAAGGGTCTTAGCCAATAGAGCCTAGTAGGCCCACTTTGCGTAGCTGAATAACCCACAGGACTAGCGCCTAGGAGCCCAGTTTCGCTCGCTGAGCTGATAGCCAGAGGGCCCTAGTGCCTGTGGAGCCCAAGAGTTTCGGGCTTGCAAAGCTTAACAAATGAGGAGGGTCTAGCCCAGAGCTTCAGTAACTTCGCTTACAGAGCTTAACAAACAGGAGGGTCTTAGCGCCTGCAGCCCCGCAGCTCGCTCAGCCCCACAGCCAGAGTGTCTTTAGCGCCAGAGCCCAGCAGAGCTCGGGCCCATGAGCTAACAACTCGTGAGGGTCTTAGCGCCTAGAGCCTAATAGGTCGCTTTGTAAAGTATCTCGGGCAGCATTGCATATATAAGAAAGAGCAACAGCATATATATATGCATATATATACAGAATATATATATATATGGTATATGGCAGTACATATATGCAGAACACAGAAGGAGGAAGAGTAGAGGCAGACAGGCAGGTGATATACAGGCAGCAAGGCATACAGGCAGTGGTCTTGGGGCCGCTCAGAGCCCAAGAGGGGCTCACTTGGTAAAGCTTATCACTTTAGGGAGGGTCTGGCGCTCAGGAGCCCAAGAGTTTAAGACCCGCGGCTTAATGTACCAGAGGGTCTTAACGCCTCAAGAGCCCAAGAGTTTCGCGCCTCAGAGCTTAACAGCCTGTGGAGGGTCTTAGCGCCCAAGAGCCCGCACTCGGGCCGCCGGAGCTTAACAGAGGGTCTTAGCGCACCCAAGAGCCCAAGAGTTCAGCCGCTGAGCTTAACAAACCCCCAGAGGGTCTTAATGCCTGTGAGTCCAAGAGTTTCGGGCCTCGCAGAGCTTAACAAACAGAGGGTCTTAGTGCCTGTGTGAGCCCAAAGAGCTCGCCTCTGCGTGAGCTTAATAGTCGTATGGTCTTAGCGCCTGTGAGCCTAGTAGCTCAGCCATGGAGCTTAGAGGTCTTGTTCTAGGAGCCCAATAGCTCGGGCCGCGAGCTTAACATCTCAGATGGTCTTAGCGCCCAGATTCCCGCAGCTAGTTTGCGTTTTTAACAAATTCGAGGAGGGTCTTAGTGCCCAGGAGCCCAGTAGCTCAGTTTACAGAGCTTAACAGCTCAAGAGGGTCTTAGCGCCCAGGAGCCTAGTAGCTCAGTTTTCAAAGCTTAACAGCCAAGACACAAGAGCCATGGAGCCATAAATCTCAGAGCCCAAGAGTCAAAGTTATGGAGCATAATCGTCAGAAGGCCTTAGCGCCTAGGTGCCGTAGTTCACTGTGGCATAATTGTCAAGGAAGACCTCGGCCTGGGAAACTGCTACAAAATTTCAAATCGACGAAACAGAAAAGAGCTAAGAAATTAATCGATGAATCTTGGTATATCAACAAAGAGTCAAGATCAATAATACAAAACCTAGGCCCGCGCAAGGATACTAAGGTTAAAAAAAAAAAAAAAAAGAGCTAGACTCCCACGCCGGGGCCCCACTGAGGGAGTAGGAGGAGTCAAAGCATGAGCCCTGAAGCAGCGAGGAAGAAGCGAGCTAGCCCTCGGAGGAACTGGCAGGATCACCAGCACGGAGCACGATCATGGGCCCCGGTAAACACCTCTACGCTCGCATCAACCCCAACCGCATGATCCTTTCCAACCTCCTCATCGTAAAGTCGATGTTGAACTCTAGGTCCGGGAAAGCTTAGGTGCTTCGATGCTAAAAGGCGTTCACTGAATAACACCCCACCTCCTACTACGGCGTGTGCCGACCACCTACGTAAACCCGCACCGCTACCTCAACAACTAGAAATTCATGAAGCTAAGCCGTGTTGCTTAACAAACTCTTATAAAAAATTTTTCTTTTTTCAACTTAGGATTTTGTAAAATCTCTACAAAGATATCACTGCATATAGGACATGTCCCACCTCGTATACACACAATTTACAAGCTTCCTAATATGGCAAACTAACAATATTTCTTACAAATGAGCCTGTGCTCACACATTTCCACAAAATACACTATGTACATACATATGTTCCATTATACAAATTCCACATTTCCTTACATAATAATATTATTAACAACAACACTTGAACAAATGTCGTAGAGAATTCAATCAGCTTCCAATGGGTCCGAGTGCCTCAGACTGAAAATAGCTTTAAAACACAAAATAATGAGCTAAACGAGCTCGAGTGTATGCTTTATAAAATGCTTTGCTTTTCTAAAACATTCAAAACTGTAACTCTCTTTTACAAGATATTTTCCAAAAGCTCGGCTTGCTTATTTTAAAGTTTCTAAAACTTTTCTCAAATTCTGCTTGCTTGCTTTATCTTTGCTTTTTCTTTAAAAGTTTATAAACTTTTCATAAATCCTCGTTGTTTGCTTCTAAAAGTTTCTAAAACTTTTCAGTAAATCTCTTGCTTTCTTTCTTTACCTTTGCTTTTCTTTTTTTAAAAGTTTATAAAACTTTTCATAAATCCCTTGTTTGCTTAAAAGTTTCTAACTTTTCATAGTCTTCGCTTAAAAGTTTCCAAACTTTATAAACACGGAGCTCGCTCAAACCATGCTTTAAAAATAAAAAACAGGGAGTCTAGGCTCAACCGTTTGCTTTAAAATCACCACGGGAGCCTGGGCTCAACCGCTCGTTTTGAAATAAAAACGGGAGCCTGGGCTCAACTGTTTGCTTAAAACAAACACGGGAGCCTGGGCTCAACCGTGCACCAGTGGTTGATTTTTCAAACTATATAAACATGCTTATAAATCATCAACCACTGGAGGCCTTCCTGCTTACTGTACCCTAGTGAACACGAGCCTGGGCATCGACCGCGTTTATATCGACCTCGTAACCGCTCACTCAGTGAAAGGGCCCGCACACTTACTTCACATTTTCCGATAAATATGAGGGAATTGACCTGGGTCTCCATCACCATAATTTAGTTAACGTGTTAACCCTATATACTCCTGTACGTGCCACGGTCTCCTTTAAATGCATGATGCATGAACTAAGTTTGCTGACCAGGCAAATCTAAAATGCATGAATGATATCCTAACACCACTGTGCACGTACGAAATACCTTTGACCTAAGATGCTTGCTTAAACTAGGGATTTAGTTAGGCCGTTCGCAAATATACTTTTGCTTGTTTGCTTGCTTGAAATATGGTTTTACAATTTAAAACCATTACTTGTTTGCTTGCTCTTTGAAATATGGTTTTCCAATTTAAAACCATTGTTTGCTTGCTTGCTCTTTGAAATATGGTTTTTCAATTTAAAACCATTGATTGCTTTTTTAAAAGTATGGTTAAATAAATCAAACCATTACTGTTTGCTTAACTCATTGCTTTCTTTTTCAAAACATGGTTTACAATCAAAACCATTTAAATACCAAGCAGTAAAACAAGCTTATAATAATAATACACTAGTATTTGAAAAAATAAGTTTAGAACACTCACCTTTTTGCTTACTAAACTTGAGCACAACTCCACACTTTCCCGCCTTTGCTTTTAGCCTACACACTCAACGAATACAAATAACACACATTAATCGCCGCGTATAACGAGCAACTTAACGCATTTCAGCACTTATTCACACTCAATTCGCCACGAGGCGCGAGGGTACGCCCGCTTTTCATTGAGTTCTAATCCTTCAACCTCTCTTAATCATTTCGTGAAGGTTCCTGGCACAATCAATGTGTGAATTTAGGCTTAATCTATGAAAAAATTACAACAATCGGGCATTTTGGGGCGATCACGGTATCGCAGAGCCATCGTACCGCACCGACAATTGGCTGCGGTACCAGATCGCTTGTACTGGCATCGGTACCGACAGATTCTTCGTTAGGTGGTACTCCGGTACCGCTCTCGCAGTACCTATTCACTTCGAATTTGCCCATAATTGCTGGCTTGGCCCACTTTTGGTACCATTTCTTCATGCCAACTTATATTCCATAATACCTCAAGAATCAACATGGAATTCATCCAAAACCACTCCATAACACTCAGACGTGGTTCGAACCCTGTACCCCAAACCCCAGTGAAAATCTTATGAATTCAACCCATGTCCACCAAATTTCTACAAAACCATATACTCTTTGATGGCTTCCATGTCATTCTTTACCAATTAGGATTTTACCTAATAAATCTCATGAATTTAGGGTTAGGATGATCTCTCCCCAAAACCCTAGAACAAGGAGCAAATCCAATTCCATACTAAAAAATCCTAGGAATCCAAATTACACATGATTCCAAGACAAAAACATACCTTTTTGGTCTTCTCCCACTTCTTCTTCCTCTTCTTCCTCTTCTTTTCTCCCTTCTTCTCCTTTCCTAGGGATTGCCCTAGCCAAATGAGAACAAAGATTGAAATTTTGGTTTGTCTTCCCATTTTTATAGTCTCAACTTTGCCTTAATTACACATAGATCCTTGATCTCTTTAATATTTGAAATCAACTTGTATTATTTATTTCAATTTTGGGCAGCTATCTTCTTTGATTATGCCCTTCATGTCCCATTTGATTAATTAAAGTTTTACCCTTGCTCTAAGACAACAAATTCAGTTCATCATTTTATCATTTGCTAATTTCATCTCCAAAATACTACAATGTGACACTCAGGCTCAGATACAGTCCCGCGCTTCATGTACTACATTCTCTCGACGGGGCGTTACAAATCCTCCCTCCTTAGAACATTTTGTCCTCGAAATGAACAAACTAAACTCAAAGGAAAGGAAAGTACCTCATTCGGAAAATAATTGAGGGTATTGACGGCGCATCTGAGCCTCTGGCTCCCAAGTAGCTGCCTCCCTCTCATGATTCTTCTGTCAAAACTTTAATCCAACTTAATCACCTTACTCCTCAACAATTGCTCCTTGCATCTACTAACTGCATATGTCGTGTTTTCTCATGTCGATTCTCCTTAGCCGCACCGGCCGCTTCCTCTCAACACGTGTGAAGGATCTGAAATGTACTTCCTTAACATCGATTACGGAATGTATCATGAATCCTTGATAACTCGTAGGTAACTTCAACTTGTAAGTTAACGGTCCCACCTGCTCACAATCTCATAAGGTCCTATGTATCCTGAAGGTTTCGCTCCTGCCTCCTAATCTCAAAAAACACCTCCAAGGGGAAATCTTCAAAAGACTCTACCACCTATCTCAAACCTGTAAGTCTCTACTACGGTTGTTCGCGAAGGTCCTTTCGTCTTACCTCGCTTTTAAGTTATCACGAACAACTTTCACTTCTCCTAAGTGACTCGCACTAGTTCAGTGGCTCACTAGTCTTCTCCAACCTCATCCCGGAAGACACCGGGAGTCCTACATTTCCTACCATACAAAGGTCAACGAGACATCTCTATATTGGCCTGATAGTTGTTGTTGTAAGCGAACTCCATTAGTGCCAAATGAGTATCCCAACTCCCCTTGAATTCCATCACATAAGCTCTTAGCATATCCTTTAACGTCTAATATCTTCTTTGACCGCCATCTGGTCTGGCGATGAAAATGTCGTAATAAATGTAAAGTAGAAGTACCTAAAGTCGTTCGGCAACCAGCTAAAACCTGATGTGAACTGGGTCTCGGACCGACACCATCGAAACTGAACCCCATGAAGTCTCAAGGTACTATTTCATCCACATACACCAATAACTTTTCTAAAGAATCCTCAACATTAACTGGTAGAAAATGAGCAAACTGCGTCAATCTATCAACTATCACCCATATAGCATCATGTCACTCTAAGTCCAGATCCTCACACAAAAATCCATAGTGATCTTCATTCCCATAATCGAATAGGAGTAATCAGATCTTCCCCGCGGCCTTCCGATGCTCGGGCCACCGACAAAAGCTAGGCACTGAAAGAAACCGCACCCTTTCTTCATTCCATTCCACTAGTAATGTTCTTTCAAAATCTTGTACATCTTGGTGCTACCTGGATGCATAGCATATGCAGATGAATGTGCTTCTTCCATAATGTCTCTCTTCATCTCGCCATACTCTGGCACACACATTCTCTGTCCTTTCACTATCATGTCATCATCTCTAATCAAACTCGCTTTCCTTTTTTCTATCTCTCCTTCCTTAAGATTAATCATCTCGTGGATTCATGACGTCTCTAGAATCTAATCCACTAGGAGGGCAATGAAATGTGGCTAACAAGGCCCCCGAATCCTCAACCTCCAATATCACCCTAAAGCTCTCGATCCACCAACAAAGTGGAAGATAACCTCGATTTCATACGAGACAAAGAACTCTCTCGTCGCCCACTCAAGGCATCTCGCTACTTACATTGACTTCTTTTCCTAGATGGTACGCGATAAGACAAATAAGAGTCCCTTAATTAACTCCAAGCCATCTTCTTTGCCTCGTGCTTTAACTCTTTTAGGTGAAAATATATTGAAGACTCTTATGATCTATAAAGATACTCACAAGGAACACCATATAAGTAATGTCTCCATTTTAGAGCAAACACGCATCACGTAAGCCTAAGTCGTGTCGGGTAATTCCTCCTCTTGCTTCTTTAGTCGCCTAGAGGCATAAATATGCACCACCCTATCATTCTGCATCAAAACACAACCAAGGCCTTGCCGAGAAGCATCACTATAAACCACAAACCCATCTCTCCCATTAGGCAAAGCTAGAACTGGAGGCTAGCACCTACCCTTAACTCCTCGTAAAACCTATTGGCATGCATTCACCCATAATAAGCCCGGAATAGGCACGTGGGGCGCACTTCACCGCCTCGCTTCACTTCCTTTCGTCCCTCGGGACCGAGATCGGGCCTAGCACCTGAAGGCCATGCGACCAAAGCAATGTCAGAAATATTCTATAACCTTTGAAAACCAGGACAAACCAGAGCGAAGGAGAGCTCACGTAGGTTCTCGGGGGTAGTCCAGACGGCAGGAACGCCAATTGTGTCCTCTCGATCAAAGGGATTGTACTCCCAATGATCTAAGCATCGACAAAGAAATAATGTTCCTCCAAGACTTGTGCAAAGATGGAAGGTCCGAAATAATCAACTTGGCGCTAGAGCGCTTGGAGATATAAAGAAAGCCTTCAAATGCCTCCTTACATCAAAGTCTAAGAGTTGTGGCAATACTGGAACACGCAGCCTCTGTCCCTAAAATGACCAACGTACCCCACGAGAACACCCCGTAGCGGAGCCGAGAGCGTATATTGAATGCTGCAGAACCCTTTTTATAAAAGGATGCAAAAGGAAGCGGAGGCCATTCTTGAACGCCACCTCAAAAATGCACACCATCTTAGGCACTTGGACGACGTAGGTGGTCAACACATCAGGGCACCAAACTTGGATCCCAAACGGGGGCCCATACCGGCAAAGAAAGATTCACCGTGATAAAGGTTCCAGACCTCACCAATACCACTCATTTTGTATGGCAGACCTCAAATATTCAGAGCCGCTAGAATACCGAATTTCATTAATTTCTTGGCCTCTCGTCTTTATCCAGTGGGGAAAGGAGGTTCTCGAGCAACCTAGCTGAACCACCACGCCAAACTGTCTGACTCCCCGCCGCTCCGCCCGAACTAGACGCCCACAGGACTGGGGGCCCCATACGCAAACAGAGACACCAAGACCCATGGAGGTGGCCAGGAAGGCAAGGTGCGGAAATCAAGAAAATGTGAACCCACCGAGCACGCCCTAGAGCCTTGCAAGACTTCGAAACAAAAAAGACAAAGGAGAAGAAAAGACGTACTAAGGTCAGAACAAGACGTAGGGACACCGTACCTGCGAGATATCAAGGACCACTCAAAAAGCAAATCCCGAACAATAGTAGGACAAAATTCAAGAAAAAAAAATAAGCCCTAACTTCAGAGGCAAAAGTTTAAGAAATGGTGGAACAGCGTAAAATGGTCGTGGAACGTTATTAAGGAAGCTAAGAGCCATAACCGAAATAAATGCGAAAATCGAGAAGCCATCATTATCACAAGACGTTGGACGGCGACAAAGCCCTAATCAAACCCTTCTTAAGTAGCCATGTGGGTATCGCACCTGATCTGAGAAGCGATACAACCCTTTGTCACGCCGCTTAATGCAGGTCAGGGGCAACCGATGGGGTTTGTACAACAGCGCCACAGCTCAAGACGCAGCCCAAACGTCGGATTAAAAAAGCGCGCTCCGCACTAGCGATAGGCCCTTTAATGGTATCCCTCAAAATGCGTGCCCGAACAAGGGCCCAACTCGCCCTTTAAAAGACTAGCAGCCCAAGGAATCCAGATAGGAAAACACCTGTCTCCACCAATTATAAAGTAGATATTTCCTAATTATCGCCCATCAATTATCCCTTATTAATCGGGTTTATATAAGGGAAAGAAAATTCACACCCATGGAGGAATATTGGTATCATCCTCCAACAAGGAAAGATACTATTCTATGTCACATCCAATCCAGGTGTTAATATGATCATCCATTATAAAATAGGCCAAATTTACTCCAGTGAAAGGTACGCATACATATGCACAAAACTTCATTCCCTAAGCAATTGATCTTCTCTTTCCACGGAAAAGAACCCACTTGTGCATCGGAGAGGCAATCCGCGAGCCCCGCCGATCCTCTCTTGTTTCTTGTTTTTACAGGAGCCCAATGTTCAGAGAGACAAATGAACTGGCCAAGAATTCAAGTGCATGCTCTAGCCTAGTTTCTGCTGAAAAGCATCATTAGTAAAATTCTGAATTGTGACAGATTCAGATTTCAAATTGTTGCATAACATTCTTTAAAGCTATATACATTTGAAAGTGGGTATAAATTTTTTGATTTACTATTTTGTTCTATTATTTTTCGTATATATTTTACTTTGGTATATATCTTTATCTCCTATTTGGTCTATTATTTATATTAATAACTCTTGATCATCAATTAAAACATTAACTTGGCATAAACAAATTTCTATTTTGTTTGTTTTATTTTGATCTTTTCCTGAAATTTCATTTTGATATCATCATGAGTTCAGTGAAGATGAGTGCCACTATATTCAAAATAATATTCTTTCTTCGTAATCTGATAAAACATTATTTTTGTTTTTCAATTTTGGGCAATATGTCCTTTTGCCTACATTTGAAACATTTTATTTCTCTTGTGTGGTTTATGTAGAATTGGGTTGATATCTTGGGATTTATATTTATGAGATTTTATGTTTTTCAATTTTTTTGAATATTCTTTCAAAGAGAATAGGATTTCGCTGAAGAGTATTTTGATATATTATGCTGGTGAGGGTGGTACTGGGTATTTCATACCATATTTAAAATATAAAGATCCTAAATCTTTCCTGAGGCTTTAAATCTTTTTGATCTATATTGAAGTTTTAATTGTGAACACAATTTAATCCTTTCTTGGACTTCACTTATGAGATCTCCATAAGTGAAAGCAAATTAATTTTGAAAATACAAAATTCTTCATATAGAGCTATCCAGCAGTCAGCCAAACCTCAATCCGCATTAGGTTAGACAACCCATTTGTATCTATTTAAGAGATACAAGACATAATCAATTCCAAGATTCCCTATTAGGATTAATGTAACGACCCGGCCAAACCATGTAGATATTGTCCGCTTCGGGCCTAAGGGGCCCTCACGGCTTTAAAACGCGTCTACTAGGTTGAGAGAAGCATGTAATTATATAATGCCAGGAAGTTTCTCCCTTTTCTGATGTGAGATGTGACAAACACTTCCCTCACCATGCAAACACAACGTCCCGCTGCTGTCCCAGCCGGGACATAAGAACGAAACAGACTTCACATCGAGGCTCCGGGGATCGACTCTAATACCATTTAAATGTAGCGCTCTTTTAGCTTTTAAAGACCTGTTCATTTAAACACATTTCATATACCTATAAATAATCATGTTTTAAATGAATATTAATTATTTATATTAGAAATGGGTATGTGAAATGTTTTTAAATGAACAGGTCTTTAAAAGGTAAAAGAGCGCTATAATTAATGCAAGCAAATACATCATTTGGACAGGTGTATTTTACTTGTTATCCAAACTTAGAGTTAGACTGTATGAATGACCAGAGTATTCATAAGGCCTTAACTCTAAACATTCAAACTCAAAACTATGATATAGATCCTAGATCTAGAAATATCCTCATAGTATACAGAGTATACTATAAGGTAATGATTTTTGTAGTTAATCCAAACTATTTATTAACATCCCCAAAAGATCAAACTTTAATTTGGCTAGCAAATGAAAAGAATTCTACAGTAATAATACCAAAGCCTATTCCTTGGGAATGCTTAACACAATCTAAGGAATGAAACTTCAAACAGCTGCTAGCTCCAATGCCAATAGAATAATCTAAAATTAATGTCCATAATAGAAGATGATATGAAATGTACAAATTAATTTTTTGAACTATGGTTAGAACATCCTAGAATATCATACTTTGCAAGTTCTTCGAATTCCTTTTTGGAAATTCGAACTCATTCTAGAAGATCAAACGTTCTTTCAAATTTGGAATAAGTAGATTATTCATCTACATTCCTAATTTAAAATATTCAAGACCAAAACAAAACCTATAAACCTCTCCAGATAAGTCTCCAACCTATTCTCAAATGATGTCACCAAATAATGAGCCTGCCCAACTCATGATGATGACAACTGAATTTGAGATTGATAAAGAATATCTGAGAATTGAAGTTGTAATCTTCGCACCATGCCAGAAAGCAAATGGTTTTTCTCTCAACATTGTAACAAATGAACAAAAAGAAATGAAGAACAACATCAAACAATTAAAACAATGAAATGAATATTCCAATGTTTAACTGCTTTGATATCTATGCCGCAAAAATAACATCAATTATCCTTTTGCGTAAATTAGTATAAGTTTCAAAGGGATTGTTAATATTATTGAAAAGAAAGTAGCATTTACACATCCTCCTTGGAAGAAATGGTACACAAGATATGGATCAAGCAGGTTTACCTTCGTATGGACAAACTCAAAGAAGATGAAATTAGATGTTCAAATTTAAAAGACATTAAAGGACTACAAACAACAAAATAACTTATAATTAGATTTTGGGAACAATTATTCTCAACTTGATAGAATTGAGAAAACCCTTCCAAAATCAAAAATAACGTAATACGAAAACTCAGTTCAAATCTTAGAATATAATAAACCTATTAAATTAGGAAAACAAAATAATGACCTTATTAAAAACATTAGCCAAAAAATTAGAAGCAATGAATATTACACCTTCACTAAATCACAAACAATTTTTTATGGTTCTAAAACAAATCTTCTTCTAAGTGAAAACCAAAACTTTAAGACATCAAATAACCTGAACAAATATAAAAAAAATAAGACAATAGGGAACAAGACATTATTATTCTAGGCCAACTCCTCCAGATCTCCTATACGAGGAAAAAGCCTCTCAAAAGAAAATATGTAATGATACTTAGCTTATGATTAATATTGATGGTCTGCTAACATGAAATCATCAATGTTTTACATCAAATGATAATGGCATCAACTGCCTATTTGACATATAATGATGATCATAATGCCGTACAACTTATAATTTCCGATTTTTTTGGAACACAAGAAGTTGGTGGCTACCTGTTAAACGCCAAAGATGAAAGAGAGTTTCTTCAAACCAGTACAAATGATGAAGGAGAACAAAATGTAGTTCATAGAATAATATATGCACAACTAAATAATTTTGTTGGAGATCCATGATCAGTGAAAGATGTTTCGGAATTCTTCAAAATTTAAGATGTAGAACTCTAAGTGATTTTAGATAGTATCATGATGTCAGCATCAAAAGTTATGATTAGACAATGATGCAAGAGGTTCTATTGGAAAGAAAGATTCCCGATGGACTCCCTAGGCTTAACAAAAGTCTGGGCAAACACGACAAATATTACGGAACAATTCCTTTATGATGATTCATTTATGGATCTCACAAGTGGAAGTCAAAAGAAAGATTAAAATTGTGTTCACAATTAAGACTTCAATATAAGATCAAAAAAGATTTAAAAGCCTTCAGGAAAGATTTATGATCTTTCTATGCCCAATATGGTTTTGAAATGCTAGTACCACCCTCACAAAAACATAATATATCAAAATGCTCTTCCAAACGAAAATCCTATTCTAACAAAGATTATTCAAAAAAGAATTATAGAAAACATAAATCTCTTCTATGCCCAATATGGTTTTGAAATGCTAGTACCACCCTCACAAAAACATAATATATCAAAATGCTCTTCCAAACGAAAATCCTATTCTAACAAAGATTATTCAAAAAAGAATTATAGAAAACATAAATCTCATAAATATAAATCCCAAAGATATCAACCCAAAATTTACTAAACCACACAAAAGAGAAATAAGATTTTAACAGGCAAAAGGACATATTGCCCCAAATTACAGAAAACAAAAAATAAATGTTTTATCTGATTATGAAGACGAATATTATTCTGAAGATAGTAACTCTTCTTCCACTGAATCTGATAATTCTCAAAATGAAATTTTAGAAAAAGATCAAAATAAAACAGACAAAATAGAAAATTGTTTATGCTAAGTTAATGTTTTAACTGCCGATAAAGAGTTATTAATGTAATTGATAGATCAAATAGAAGATAAAGATACCAAAGTAAAATATATAAGAAAAATAATGGAACAAAGTAGTAAATCAAAAAATTTTATACCCCTTTCAAATGTATATAGATTTAAAGATATTATGCAACAATTTGAAGTACAAAGTCCTATCACAATTCAAGATTTACAAACACAAATAAAACAAATAAAATTACAAATTGAAGAATTAAAAACCTTTACTCAACATTTAGAGTTTAAAATTCAAAATATAGAAAAACCAAAAGGTTTCTTAACATCACAAACTTCCTCAAGATTTAGATACTTTGTTATCAGCATGACTATTGTGCAAAACAAAGATGGTATACAAAGATCTACTTAAAAATCAATCCCGATTTTCAAACACCTTTATTGCCTTGATTAATTTAGGAGTCGATTAAAAATTGTATACAAGAATGATTGAATTCTATTGTATATTTTGTCAAAACTTCACAAAGACTTTCAACTAAGAATGTTCCATTGAAGATACAATACAAAATGTCATGCGACACATTTGCAAAGATGGTATTTGTATTAAAACTTCATTCTGCTAGTAAGAAATATTAGTCATCAAATAGTCTTAGGTACTCTTTTCACCAATTTACTACTTATGATAGTAAATGATTAGCAAACAACTTATTACAAAATCAATACTCATTCATTTGAATTTGTCATATATGTATAAATAAAAGAGATAAACCAACTTCAAGATCATATTAGTTTGTCATACAACAAAAACAAATAACGTGGTTAAAATTCTCAGAAAAGAAATCCAAACATAAAAAGATAGAATAAAACTTGAAATCCAAACAATTACAAGATAGGATTAGACAAGTTCAAAAACAAATTGAAAATAATTTATGTTCTTCTATTCCAAATGCTTTCTGGAATAGGAAACATCATATGGTTTCTTTACCATATGAAAAATATTTCAATGGAAAACAAATTCCAACTAAGGCAGGACCAATCCAAATGAGTCCATAACTCTTAGAATACTGTAAAAAAGAAATTAATGATCTTTTAAGTAAAAAATTGATTAGACCAAGTCATTCTCCTTGGAGTTGTGCAACCTTTGCGTCCATACGGTTTCGTAAATCGAGAGGCACTCCAAAATTAAGAATACTCAAACCCTCCGAATAAGTCTACAATAGATTAGGAAAAAGACTTAATTCAAAAGGTTATACAATGCAACAAATTTTTCAAAATTTGATATGAACTGATTTTGGCAAGTCTAGATTCAACTATACACAAGTACAAAACAACATTTACGCTCCATTCGGGACATTGACACGAATGGAATGTAATGCCTTTTACTCGTGTTTTCCTTTGAATTTCAAAATATAATGAATGATATTTTCAATAATTATACTAGGTTTTCCATAGTATATATTGATGATATTCTTATATTTTCAAATTCAATAGAAGAGCATTTTCAACACTTAAAAACTTTTCAAAATTGGTCAGAGACAACGGATTAGTTATATGCATCAAAAATTAAGTTTTTCCAAACAAATATAAGATTCTTAGGGTTTGATATTTATCAAGGTAAAATTAAATTCATTCAAAGAGTGATTGAGTTTTCTAGTAAATTTCCTAATGAAGTTAAAGATAAGAATCAGCTTTAAAGATTTTTAGGAAGCCTAAATTATGTAACAAATTTTTATCCAAATCTTAAAGTCCTTATCAAGCTTTTATTTCAAAGATTAAAGAAAATCCTTCCTTGGTCAAATGAGTATACCCAAGTAGTTCAACAAGCAAAGGATGTACCATGAACTCTCGGTTTTAGAATCTTTCACCCGTGGTTTCCTTCTATTATAGAACATACAAACATAGTGGTATGGTGGAATCCTCAAACAAGATTTTGAAAACAAAATCTCCATAGTCAGGTTTCATTCTGGCATTTGGAGTCGTCCCCAAGAAAATTATTCAACAGTCAAAAAAGAAATCTTAGCAATTGTTCTTTGCATTCAAAAATTTCAAAGTGATGTTTTTAACAAAAAAATTCCTTTTACGTGTTGATTGCAAAAGTGCCAAAGAAATCCTGCAAAAAAATGTTCAAAATTTAGTTTCAAAAAAGATTTTTGCCAGATGGCAAGCCATTTTATCTGTTTTTGATTTTGAAATTGAATTTATCAAAGGATTCAAATAGCTAACAATTTCTCCACGTGGAATTTTTACAGGAAAATGAGCAAAATAAAAATTCTATAAAACCAACAACCAAAGAGTCATATGCCATGTCAAAAACTCAATCTCCAAACCGCTTTGAGGTTTTGGGAAAAATTCCTAAACCTACAATTTCAACCTCTACAAACCTTGCTTATATTTCTTTCTTAAAAGAACTAAACAAATGGCTTCGTGTTTTAGAAGTCGATTATCGATCCGCTTTCTGTGCTCAGCTTCTCAAAGATTTTTCAAAAGATACATTTTTTATCTCCAAATGATATTTCAAAAAACCCGTAGATTCTGCTAATGTTTTATAGGGATACTGAGCCTGTCTGTCACAGCGTCACAAGAACTCGAGGGTACCACTTTGTTTAATTAAATGCAAAATTTCAAAATCATTTTGAAAAGGATTGGGAACAAAGTCCTTTTACATATAAACGTTTTTCACAAAATTTTGTTCTTCAAACCTTTGATTATGTTGACTACAAAAATGCTTGGTTTAACACATTTTTTTGTTAGACCTTCTTCTCACTCATGGTTTTTCAATTGGGGAGAAAAATCTCAAACAAAATTTTCAAACTGGTTTCAGGAATGGTGGCTCTTTTTGGAGCTACTCAAAATATTTTTTATCCTGAAATTCGCAAATCTTTTGACTACTTAAAAGTTAACAGTGAAAGTTTTTTCCCTTCTGGAAATAGTTATTCACTCTCTTCTGTTCTCAATTTAAAATCCATTGGATTCTTTGTCAGGGGACTTTCTACCATATAATTTTCGCTTCACCGCTTTTATTTGGCTAGGGATTCAAAATCAAATGGTGGGTAAAGCCAGAATATTCAATTCAAACTTTGAGTCCATCAACAATGGATTGATTCCAAGAAGCCCAACCAAAAAGCTCCATAAAGACTAAATTTTCTATTCAATTAACCTCACTGCACTTCAGAATCCCAAATTATACCATAACATTTTTATGGCATGCTTGGTGGTATAATGGGAAATGAAGATATTTTAAAATAAAATAAGCAAGAACCCTAATCAATACAAAAGTTAAGGGTAAAGTTTATGCCAAAGTAGGAATATGCATAAGTTAAATTAAGAGCAATAGAGAGTTGGAGGATCAAAGAGTAATAAAAGAAATATATTAAAATGAAATAAGGAAGAAAATTGTGGAAGAGGCAAGTAGCTTGAAGGAAAGAGGGAGGAAATTTCCTTACTTTGACCGGATGGTCAAGAATGCTCTAAAAGAGAGAAAAAGTGAAATAAAATGGATAAGATCAAATGAGGATAAGACCAAAATAAATATCTCATTTTGGTTCCTTTCGGGAGAAAGTGAGAGCAAAAACGAATAAGAGAGAAGAGAGAAGAGAAGGAAGAAGAAGAAGTGAGAAGAGAAGAAAAAGAATAGAAGGGAAAAGAAGATAACAAGATGGGATGCTATGAATTGTGTATGGATTCTAGTATGAGTCTAGTGTTTCAGAGGGTATTTGTCTAGTTTTGGTATAGAAAGTATGAAATACATATTTCTGAATCCTATTTTGCAGACGGCCGGCTTTAAACTCCCAAACTCATTTTTGTTAGGGTTGAGTTGAGAAGAGCTCTAAGGCTCCTATATATGTGTTTTGGGAAAGGCATGGCCTGTGTGGGAATTTGAACCAAATTTCCCTATTTTTGATCACACGCATTACTGACCTAGAACTGATTTTTTTAGTAAATAAGGAATTTGGTAGAGAGTCTTTCTGTAATTGTATCCACATCAAATGAACTTGATGTTAGCTTTTTGAATTTCAATTCAGACCCCCATAGCCTAAGTTATGGCATTTTTTCCCGATAAGGCACCTAAAGCCAAACACATTCCTGGCCAGACAAATGGCCTAGAAGCCAAAGCCAACCTACCACCGGCGCTTAGATCAGCCTGACTCGGGTTTGACTACTTGTGACCTCCAACTTCAAAAGGTCATAACTTCTTCGTCCGAACTTCGTTTTGGGTGTTCTTGGACTCTATGGAAAGCCTATTGAGTCAAGAATCCATTCATGTGCCTGTAGATGACAATAGGTGAGCTCGCACAAGCTATATCGCCGGCCGCCTAGGTCACTCATTTGGTTTGACTACATGTGACCTTCAACTTCCGAACTCCATTTCAAGTGTTCTTAGACTTTATGGAAAGTCCATCGAGTCAAGAATCCATCCATATATATCACATAAAAGTGGAAGTATATTTAGTCCATAATCATGGAAAAATAAAAGCATAGGTGGTAATCATACTTATTCTATTGGCTATGAGATATGGTAATCAACATAAATACATACTGATTTAAAGTTCTTAGAACCTAGTAGGGATAGATAGGTGCCTATAGAAAATACAAGGCCATTTAAACATACGCTTTGGCGAGACGAGGCCTCACTGGGCTTCGGGCGACATAGATCCCCGCTGGACTATTACATGACATAGGTCACCGTCTCAGACAAAGGATGATACCCTTCGGTATATATATACGCCTGCTTGGGTCACATATTATAGCGGTATAGGTCACTTTTCTCAGATAAATGATTATACTCTTCAAAGTATACAGATAGAGATCATTATCTCGTATTACGATAAGGCATTAAAAAGATACAAATATTTCCCGTATCTCGCTTATATACGGCGTATTATGAAACATAAAAAGAAAAATGACAAGCAGGCAAATGAGATGTGAAATATATGACATGATATGAGAAGCATAACACTGGCCACGCACGATAGTATACTACAAGAACAAGAAGCAAAGTATAAGATGACATAGTATGAAAGATGATTAAGAAATAAAACATAAGTTGCAAAAAGTATATAACCAAGAAATGATAAGTATATGTAAATGTTATATGCAAGTCATAAGTATATGATTTAGATGTATGTGGAGACCTCAAGAGGAGGTCATCCATATGTATTAATCCTCACTGCTAGTTTCAGCACCCGGTGTTTTCATCCATGTAGAAAATCAAATATGGTCCGCAGGACGCATCAATCCACATCAGCGCTAGCGCCACTGATCACTCGAAGTCTAATCGAAGACCTTGAGTTCACTTTGTATATGTAATTCGTCATTTTGTAAATAATGTAAAATATTGTAAATGCTGAACACTTCCGCCTATGGAGCTTGTATATATTTTGTAATCACGCATGTATCAATATAATACAAGTTAAATTTTTAACATTATATGAATGAACAAACTTAGAGGCTATAAGTTTAATAAAAAAAAAAAATATGACACTTCGCTCGACACCAGGTGCCGGGTTAGGGGTGTCACAAATTAGTTGGTATCGGAGCATGCTTATCGTCAGACCTGCTAATCGCTCTAGATCAATAGTTGGTGTTTCAGGCCCTGCTTGGCCCCAAACTCCTTCAAAAATTTACTTCCTTCAAACTCCTACTTCACAAAGCTTTATCTCAAAAAAAGTCATAACAGTCGTATAAACATCTTCTCATCTTACAGACTCCGCACTCGACTGACAAGAAGACATACCAAATCCGCCTTCAACAAATGAAGACATGTGCTATGAACTCCCATACACTTCTGGAGCAAGGATCCCCGACTCCATTTTTAAAAGCCTCGTTCCGTAAGAGAAATTAGAGGCTCCAAAAACTTGGGATGACTTCAAATTTTTCCACTATTGTTGACTGCTGATAGAAGACATCGAGAATAGATTAAACAAAACAAATGGATTTTGTTCGTTTAATCGATTCAAAATCGACAATGGACAAGGCTCTCCACTAAACAAGATTTAGCCGATATGACACCCTGCTTCCCACTTATGCGCAGATGTTAGTAAACTTATTTGTAAAGCAATTTCTTTCTTTCAAAAGCGCATTCTTATTATCAAAAGAAGACAAAAGAGAAGTGATAGGTTTGACTAAAAGTGCCTTCTTTCAAAAAAGTCGGATAAGGCCGACTTAAAAGAGATTATTTTATCTCCTTTCAAAGTGCATACAGGGATGTAATCGTTCTAGATGTCACTTTAATTTCAAATCCACGGACTTCAAATGTTTGAAATCTGTAAAAATTCCTATATAAGGAGAGGATGTCTCCTTTCAAAACAAGCTAAGTTTTAGGTGAAGTCAGAGAGAAAACTCAGAGAGAGATTTATTGAGATTTCTTGCCTTGTATCCTGCTCAAAGCTCCTTATACAAATCTTCTGCATTTCTTCAAATCAGAAGTTTGAATTTTCAAATAAATTTCTTGTTTCAAATATTTGCATATTATTGTCTTGTTACTATTTTGATTTTACTATTCAAAAGTCACTATTCACTATTCATAATGCAAATTTAAAAAATCATTAAAGGTATATAAAGTAGAAACTATAACTCTAGCACAAACAACGGTAGTAGTAAACTCGCATAACAACCAATGCACTCAAAAATTTATTTGATTGTTTAAAGATCTTGCATAGAATTGTTCTGTGATATTTGTCTCTAAGGGTTTCTTGGACCTTTTATGTTAAAGCTCTAGGGAGTCCATACATGAATCTTTCTTTCCAATAGGGAGCTTTTGCATCATGTCTGA
Organism: Tetrastigma voinierianum; assembly: GCA_016808115.1. NCBI lineage: Eukaryota > Viridiplantae > Streptophyta > Magnoliopsida > Vitales > Vitaceae > Tetrastigma > Tetrastigma voinierianum. Next base: position 18,824 of record JAEQBH010006666.1, on the reverse strand, counting down.
TCATAACTTTGATATGAACACATCATGATACCATCTTAAAATCAATGGAGTTCTCGCTGATCTTAAAATTTGAAGAATTTTCTTGGAGAATCCTTGGATCTCCAACAAAGTGTTTAGTTATTGCATATATTATTCTATGAACTACATTTTGTTCTCCTTCATCATTTGTACTAGTTTGAAGAAATTCCCTTTCATCTTTGTTTAAACAATTATCCCACTAACTTCTTAATGTTTGAAAAATCAGGAAATTATAAGTTTATGCGACGTACCAGTCAAATCATTATTTGTCAAATAGGCAGTTGATGTCATTATGTTTGGCGATAAAACATTGATGATTTCATGTTCGAAGAAAGACCATCAATATTCAATCATAAATAGAAGTATCATTATACGTATTTCTTTAGAGGCTTTTCCCTCATATAAGAGATGCAGAGGTTGGCCTAGAATAATAATGTCTTCTTCCTTGTTGTCTTATTTTTATATTTAGTCAAGGATTTATTTGGTCATCTTAAGGTTTTGGTTTCACTTGAAGAAGATTTGTTTGAACCACTTAAAAAATTAATTGTCGTTTACAAAGTAGAAGGAATTACGTAATATTCATTGCTTCTAATTTTTGGCTAATATTTTAATAAGATCATTATTTTATTTCCCACAATTTAATGAGTTTATTATATTATGGGGATTTGAATAGGTTTCATGTTAAATTGTTTGATTTTGGAAGAGTTCTTCTCAATTCTATCAGAGTTGAGGAAGAAATTGTTCTCAAAATCTGATTTGTAAGGATTATTTTGTTCTTATGAGTCTTTAATGTCTTTAAGTTGAATATCACAATTTTATCTTAACAGGAGTTTATCCTTTGAAGGGTGAAACTATAAATGAGTCCTTGTATTGTTATTTTTATTTCTTCCAAAGGAGGATGTGTAGATACTACTTTCTTTTGATGTTAATGTTCAATCCCTTTGGAACATGCTAATTTCTGCAAAAGAATAATCGAAATTATTTTTTGCAGCATAGATATCAAAATAGGTAAACACTGGAATATTCATTTCCATTGTTTCCATTGTTGATACCATTGTTCTTTAAATTTTTCTTTTTGTTCATTTGTTAATGTTGAGAAAAACCATTTGCTTTTTTCAACATGATGTGGAGATTTTGCTCCGATTCTCCGGATATTAACATCTGCTCTACCAGGTCATTTGTGGCTAAATCATTGTAAGTGAGCGGGCTCATCATTTGAGAATAGGTTGGAGACCTATCTAGAGAGGTTTGTAAGTTTTGTTCTGGTCTTCAATATTTTAAATCAGGAATTGTAAACGAATAATCTACTTCTTTCAAATTTGAATGAATGTTTGATCTTCTAAAAGGAGTTTGGATTTCCAAAAAGGAATCCAAATTCTAATATGTTCTTTCCTAGGTTCAAAATTAATTTGTACATTTTGGAAATGAATATTCCAATGTTTACCTATTTTGATATCTATCTTTTGCAAAAATAATATATTGTTTTTTTGAAATTAACATGTTCGAAAGGATTGGAATACTACTACTTGAAAGAAAATAGTATATACACATCCTGTTTAGATAAATAAAAATACTTAGTACAAAGGAATTTAAAGTTATAGCTTCACCCTTCAAAAGGACAAACCCTAAAGAAGATGAAATTAGATATTCAAATTTAAAAGACATTAAAGGACTACAACAACAAAATAACTTTACTAATCAGATTTTGGGAACAATTTATTCTCAATTGGATAGAATTGAGAAGAACCTTCCAAAATCAAAAGAATCAAAACAAAATCCCTATTCAATCCTCGCATATAATAAACCTATTAGAATTGGAAACAAATATTGCTTAGTAAAACATTGGCAAGGTGAGAAACGTGGATGTGAGACCCATACCTTCAAAGCGACAATTAGCTTTAAGTAGTTTGCAAACAGAAATCTTCTTCAAGTATGCAAACTCATAAGATGATCAAATAAATTAAGTTAAATATAAAAAAACAAAACAACAAGGAACAAGACATTATTTTTCTAGGCTAACTCCTTCGGATCTCCTATACGAGGAAAAGCCTCCTCAAAGAAATATGTATAATGATACTTTCATTTATGATTGGAAAATTGATGGTATTTACGAACGCCCAAGAATCATCAATCACTGCGTTAAATGATAATGGCATCAAGCGCCTGTTGACAAATAATAATGATCGCAATACGCCGAACTTATAATTTACGGATTTTTGGAACATTAAGAAGTTGTTGGGATAATTGTTTAAACAAGATGAAATATAATTTCTTGAACTAGTGCAAGATAAATCGATTCGATAATGTTATGAACGTTGTGAATCTAGATACCTCGAAGTTCAGAATCCATGATGGGTTCATGAAGAAACAAAATAAATAAATGTTCGTTACAAATCAGAAAATCTGTAGATTGATATTAAATAAAATTATTCTTCACCATAACATTTGTAAGATCAAGTCTTTATTTATGTATCTAATATGACTCATTTGTCTTTCAATAACAATAATTTCTATTTGTATCTAATGCATAGCAAAAATACGTCAATGATCTTCCATTTCACAGATACTAAAATGTGTCACCGTCGGTTGCGATGTGTGGGTCAGCGGTTCAGATGGCGGCGGGTTGGTCATGATCTCCTAGATCGTCGAGGCAGGATTGGATCGTTCTGCGGTGCTAGTCGCGGAGCTATGGGTGTGGCACTCCTGCGCAAAAACAATAAAGGGGTCGCGAGGCTTCGCGGGTGTGCTCCGATACAAGTCAGTTTCTTTAAAGGAAAGAAAGTTGTTTAGAGGGAAAATGTGTTGCGTATGTTTGCGTACCTTTCACTGATGGGGTGGCTTGGTATTTATAGTATTTGTTTTCCCAGTTAGATGGTGATTAGGATTCTATCCATTGGGCCAGATATTTTTGCCTTAATGTCGATATCGGACTTGATATGGAAAGAGCAATTTATTTAATCCTTCTTTCTTGGTGATGGGATCCGGCTTGATCCGTAGGATGAGCTGTTATATCGTGAATTATCCTATTTCCTTATTGGTGAGATTTAGTTGGATTTGCTGGATAATATATTATTGGGGATTATTCTATTTCCCTTATCCATGGGATTTGGCTTGATTTGCAGAACATGGGCTTTCATGACCCCCCATAATCGACCTTTGGATCGAGCGGATTGGGCCTTCGATGCAGTGGCGTCGAAGGTGCGAATGCTTGATGGGCATGCTGACGGATTGGGCCTTCACTCTGACATACCCCCTCCTTTGAGGTTTAAGCGAGTGGGCTGCGGGCGTTTTGAATACATGTCGGTTGCTAGCCCTTATTAATGCGACGTCGTGGGCAAGGGCGTAGCGTTCTCGTATCGGATCTGATTTCACGTGTCAGCTCGAGAGTTTGGGTTAGTTAAGGTTTGATCATTATCGTACATCTTGCGATAATGATGACTCTTTGGTTTTCGCGCTCATCTTTCCCACTTCTTTCAGTTTCTTTCGTAAACCTCATCTGTCTTGTATGCTTCTGGCCTTGAAACCTTTTTTTTGCTTTTAACTTTTCATTATTTGCTTTCATCATGGGTCCGGGTCGCTCTTCTTCTCGCGTGTGGGAGTGATTCTTATTGTTGGATTACAGGCGATTGGAGCGCCTCGCGGATTCGGCCAAAGTGGAACTTGAGATGCCCGGGCGCCCTTTTCCTTTGAATGAGGTAAGGAGAAAGTAGACCTAATCAAATATCAGGAGGTCAGAATACACGAAATACGCCGTTCGGCATGCTTTGTAGTGAGACTGGCAAATTCTGGTCCACTCATCGCGGCCACCTTTTCCCCAGACGTTATCGAACCCGCGCAGGCGTTCAGTGGTCCCACGACGTTTTGACCTCCTATGTGGTTTCCGTGCCCAAGATGGTGTGCTTCTTTGAAGTGGCCTTCGATAATGGTCTTCGCTTTCCTCTGCATCCTTTCATGAAAGGGGTTTTGCAGCATTTCAATGTTTGTCCTTCTCAGCTCTCGCCCAATGGTTGGGGTATTTTGGTTGGCCTATTGGTTTTCTTTAGGGACAGGGGACTTGGTGTTCCTAGTATAGCTTTGTTCCTTTATCTTTTTAGCGCGAAGGAAACCTCTGAGGGCTTCCTCTATTTTTCTCGGCACTTTGGGCGCTCCTGCAGTGATTTAGATCTTCCTGTTCCCCTGAGCTTTGGAAGGGATGTTATTTCTTCGTTCGCAATGGGAATATGACCCTCTTGACAAGGACGACAGCCTGGGCGTTCCGGTTGCATAGACCACCCTCGAGAATCTTCATAAGTGTTCGCTTTGTTTTTGGTATAACCTTTATAGGGTTATTTGGTATTTCTAATTCTGCATTGTTTACATTCTTGTCAGGCGCTCGAATCGATCTCAGCGCCGAAGATCACGCCATAGCGCTGGCGTTGGTTGAGTGTTCTCCTCGCCCCTATGCGGAGCTGATCAAGTTAGACATTCCCGGCCCTTCGAGCTCGAGGTCGGCCCGCTCTGTTGTTTTGAGGCCTTCGCCTCCTTCCACCATGAAAGTTTCTCCTATTAGGCCTTGTTTGCTAAACCCGCTGGGGAGAACTAACTGGCTCAATTGGAAACTATTTGTCTCGGAAGCCCGGAGCGTGAAGCAGAAAAATTTGGACTCCGAGTTGAGAAAGATCGTAGGCTTTGGTCAAAGTTTCGAGATTGAGAATCTTTGTCATTCTGAACATCCTCTACTCATGTCAGAGCAAGGCGGCGACTGTCTGCCATTTGAGGCTCCTCGATCTTGGGTTCGCGGCCGAGTCTGGGTGCTGCGAGTAAGGTCCCATGGTGGAACCGTTGAGCAGCCGTTGGCGGTCATGCCCATTACTGTCTGGAATTCGCCAACGAAGAGTGTTAGGTCACCTTCTCCAAGGGTGGAAGAATTGAGGAGGAAAGATCCGGAATCCGAAATTGGCGGAGATGGGGACTCTTTGCTTCTCAATGCCGAACTCACGGCAGGCACTGTCTCTTCCATTCTTAAGGATTCTGATCTCGGTCGGCTGTGGCTGCTTTCGTTGATGAGACTTGGCCTATCTCTCGGGGGTTGCCTACGTAAGTTCCCATGCCTTAATAGGTGTCACGATTCCATTTTGAGTTGAGTGTTGAACTTTAACGTTGGATGTTGATTCTATGTTGGGTGTGCGGGTGGCTATATTTGAAGGTTTAGCGAAAGAGCTTGAAACTAAAAAGCGAAAGTCATGCCAAAGCGGCTGGAAGTATAAAGTGGTGGCTTCCCTCACATCTGAGGTGGGTGGCTGCGGTCAGTGCAACGTGCTAATGAGGGAGTAGTGAAGCCTGAATACGATTTGAAGCACACCACGTGAAGCACGTGCTTGGTAGAGTGCAGGAAGATGAGGCGAAAGCGACGAGCGGCCGGCGAGCTTTGGGAGGTTCGGGATGGAGTTACGGGCTACGAAATGATTTGCTGAAATTTGGGATGAGTGTGCCCAGTCTGCCCCGATATAGACTTAGGATAGTTAGGGATGAGCTTCTCACATCCCAGGCGAGTATGGGAATCTAGGGAAAAATGCGATGCGATCAAAATGACACGTGTGATAAGATGGCCTTTCTTGGGCCAGGCTCGTCATAGGAGCCTCAGGGCTTCTAAACTCGTGAGCACTTTGGCGAGGAAGTGTCCTTGAGTTGCGTGGGGACCTCCATCAACAAGTAACTCTGGTTGCTCAGCGGGATGAGGTTATAGGAAGACTGAGGGCCGAGGCTTGTACTTAATGGGTTTCTGAGTGGCTTGCCTTTCAAAAGAAGGTTGTTAATGCCTATTCTGGCCTGGATTTCAACTTTGACCTTAGAGGATGAGGGTCCTCTGTTATTACGGAGGCCGAACACTAGGATTAAGCTCATCTTGCCTCTAATATCTTGACAGCAGTGTGGCGATGTGTGTAGATTTTGTTTGCTTATTCTTTTCTTTGGGCTGGGACCACTGGACATAGTATTTTCCTTAATAATCGATCTTTTTCTCACTTTTGTCTCTACTTTTGCCATTCACCTTTGTTATGAATTGTAATGATTCTTAGCTTCTCCTCGTTTAGGTAAAACGACTCATGGAATGTTAGTTTGGCTTGATTGAGCTCTTTGAAACTAGGTCTATTGAGGCTTCATGGTATCTGTAATTGACAGGTGACCAGGAACACATGGCTGGTAGGGTGGTCGAGGTCATCAGCCCGAATTTCTTCGGGCTCACGAGCGCTGAGCCTCGCATTAAATAACTGTGTCGACTCTTAGAATGTTGGCCCCCGTAATAGAATGACGAACTGTCAGCAGGCCTCACGGGCTCCGGCGCCCCAGGCATGATGGCGTCTCTTGAGATAATCAGCTCTTAGGTTTCATGGCTGTCTGGAGTGAAGCCGAACTTCGTTAAAAAGTGAGCTATTGAAATTTATGGGCAGATATGGTGGCGATATAACTGGTGATATGCCTTGGTTTATATTGCAATGCGAGAGAGGCGAACTCATCAAAGTGAGCTCTTGGGCTCGGGGCGAGGCCTTGTGGTGATTCGGCTGGTGATGCGACTCTTAGGTTGCGTGGCTTGTCTGGGGTGAAGTCGGGCTCGTCGAGTGAGCTCTGCGGGCTCCGGCGTTGAGGCACTTATTAGATCTAACTGAGCTGATGACTCTGAGCTGCGTGGCGTACGCCAGTGTCGAGCTCGATCAAGTGACTCTTGGAACTCTGACCTGGGGGCGCGGTGGCGAGATCGGCTGAGGCGATCTGGCTCTGGGGCTCGTGGCACGTGCGGAGTGGTCGGGCTCGTCGAAGTGGGCCTCTTGGGCTCCGGGCGAGGCCTTGTTGGTGATCCCGGCTGAGGGCGGTCGACTCAGGGGCTGCGTGGCTGTGTGGAAATGGTCGAGCTCGTCGAAGTGGGCTGTGGGCTCCGGGCGGGGCCTTGTTGGCGATCCCGAGCGTAACTGTGCGGAGTGGATTGAGGCTCGTCGAGTGAGGCTGCGGGCTCGGCGTTGAGGCGCGGTGGCGTCCCGGCAGGCTGGTCTAGCTCTGGCTGCGTGGCTACCGTGCAGTGGTCGGGCTCGTCGAAGTGAGTCAGTGCGATCAGATCTTGATAGTTTTCTTGGAAAGGTCACGGCGTCTTTAATCTGCGATTTATGGAGAATTTGAAGCGTTTGCGCGAATTTTCTAGTGTTTTGGCCTTCTTATAAATGGCGGCTTCATTGCTATGGAGTTTATACTTTGGATATTCTGCCTCTTCTGGTGCGTGATTGAGATCTATGCGAGATGAAGCGTTGAAGCTTGATCGTCTTAAATCGAGGATCAGTGAAGATTAGGTTCGTTGTTGGACTTACCTTGTGGGAGTTGTGTTTTCCTAAATACTCCCTTGCTTAAGTCATGTTATTCTAACTTCATGCTTTAAGGGAGTATTATGCGGAGAGGCGGCACATTCTTGTACCCTTTCTCTATTTTCTATTCATGCTTTCTCTTCCTCTCCCTTTCTTATGTTTCTCCTTCTCCTTCATTCTCTCTTCCTTCCTTTCTTCCTTTTTCTTCCTTTCGCCTGAGCTCTTTCCATCCACACATTCTTCTCTCCTCTTTTCCACTTATTTTCATCTCGTTTTCTTTCACTCTTTTCTTCACGAAGTTTTTTTTTTTTTTTTTTTTTTTTTTTTGAGGAGTACTTTGTCACTAAGTATCTCGAGATGTAAGGGATGACACTTCCTATTACTGATTGAATGTATCCCGATTGGAATAAGAGAGACTTTTCTTTTATGACTATGAACTTTCTCGTTCACATTGCATGTAATTTACGAACATTATATGTAGAAATTTGTTTTGGGGCGTCTAACAAAATAACATTATTTCAAATAGTATTTGAAAATTGATAATCTTCACATTTAAAGATTACAAAGCGAAATCTCTTGGTAAAGCGGTTAAAGTGTTCCGCATTCCAAGCATGATGTGAATTTTTCCCTCCTCACAATAGAGCTCGTAAAATTACCACAATACGATGGTGGGGTCTGATGTGAGACCCTCCCGAGTTGAGCTGTTTTATCTTTAGATTCCTTCCTTAGCTGTGAGGGGAGCTTAAGAACTAAGTGCTTTGGCTGTGGCTCACCAGTTTGACCTTTTGGTTTGTAATACCTCATTGTATTCTCGTAATCCTGTAGCCTTGGGCACCTCACGTTTTCATCTGGGATTAATTTAGACGGAGGCCTTATCATTGTGTTCCAACATCGTTAACTCGATCCTTGGGACTTGTCAGGCCTCGACAGACTCTTTGTGTTATCAAGAGCTACGGCAGAAACAAAGTTCAGGGTCCTGGCTCTCAAGTAGTCTATAAACTACCTTCGGGAAGTAACTATACTAAGATGTTCCAATTTAGTGCTTTAATGCGGCGCCCCGGGGTTCTGATGGTGACCAGTGACCGTTGTTTGAGGGATGTGTTGGGGGCAGTATGTTCTTTTTATTGCGACTCGGCACAAAAATCCTTGAACAGGCGTTTGTGGTGGCACTCCGTTGTATGATGCAGGCTCTGGATTAAACACGCATATGATGGCTGTGCACCAATTCGCGTATCTTACGTTAATAATTTGTGGCGAAAGGTTAGCTCGACCCTTGGTAATGTGCCAAATAAGATGGTGATTTGCGTTGACCTTGAGGCAGGTCTGATATGTCCAAACCCGCATTGGAAAGGCCCGGGGCTTGTGGTGTGTGAACTCTGATGGGGCGTGAGTCTTATTCTGGCGATCTGCATTTCTTGACTGATTGGTGTCTCTAAGTATTGTGGTAGTAATTATCCCGATATAAGACCTTCCTTACTAATAAGCTCGATATGATTTCCACATATACATCGTGTACTTCCATAGCGTATTCGGTATCTTTCATGAAGCATAAGGATAGGTGGCTGGAAGAAACCTCGTTTATCTGAAGCTTCCATATGGTCAGTGAACATAGAGGCGACCGAGTCACGATTTTATTTATGCTGGGTTGGTGGGTGGCATTCGTCTATTATATAATTCAAATGGGGTCCATCCAGGTCGGCCTCGGATCCAATTTGGAGCCTTCCCATCACGGATCTGCAGAGGCTCTGTAGTGTCGACGGGTGTTGAGCTGTGAGGTCTTCTGTGAAATTTTGTCGCTAGTTTTGCCAAGGCATCGGCTCGGGAGTTCTCTGCTCTGGGAATATGTTTGACCTAGACTAGCACGAACTTTTTCAATAAATCTCTTATCTTTTTTATGTATAGGATCATTCTTCCGTTTTTGGCCTCGTAGGTATCCTCCATTTGTCTTACTACCAGTTGGGAGTCGCTGTAGACCTCAAGTTGGTCAACTTTTAGTGAATGGGCGAGGTTGAGGCCTGCTATGATGGCCTCATATTCGGCCTCGTTGTTGGAGGCTTGGAATCCGAACCTGAGCGCATATTCAATGTTTATTCCCCTCTGGGAGGTCGGGGATTAAAAGCGGCTCACTGTTTCCTTGTGCGTTAGTGGCCCCGTCTAAAGTTTCAGATGGGTTGGTCAGCCGGTGCACAGATTGATGCAGGTAGGCTGCGAGAGTGATTCCATGGCCAATCTGCTAAGACTGCCCCTTTTATTGCGAGTTTCGGCTTATATCGATGTCGAACTGTGACAGCTCTATGGCAGCTTCATGTCGACCTTCTTGAGGTCTACGGTTTGTAGCACACCTTCATCGGATATTATGTTGGAACTTCTATGGTATGATCCTGGAAGTAAGGGCGGAGCTTCTGAGCTGCGGTTACTAGTGCCAAGATTAATTTCTCCATCCTCGGGTACCTCTCTTCCGCTCCTCGAGAACCTGGCTTAATAATCGTTGGGTGTTGCACTTTCGGTCTGTCTCGGCCCGAGAACATTATTTGTCAAAGTTTGATACCAGCTAAGTATAGAGTGAGGAGCTCCCCCTCGATAGGACTTACCAGAATGGGGGGGGGGAACTCAAGTATGCTTTCAATGTTGAAGGCTTAACCGCGCCATTATCGGTAGAGCCTTCTTGAGGAACTTGGAAGAAGGTGACATTTATCCTGACCACGGAAGCGAATCGGCAAAGCGTATCGTACATCCAAGCGTTGAACCTCCTTTATGCACGAGGCGATGACATATCGAGCCTGACCTTTATTTTGGATTTGCCTCGATTCCTCGGTGGTTGACTATGAAACCGGAACTTTGGTGATGTCAGAAGGCACACGTGGTACGGTTCCGGAGTTTCAAGTTGTGCTTCATAGGGATGGAGCGCCTCGGACAGTGAGCTATGTGGAGCTCGGCAGTGGTGGATTTTACTAGCATGTCATCTATGTACACCTCCATGGTTGTTCTATACGCTTACGGAACATCTGTTTACGATATACGGTAGGTAGCTCCTGGATTCTTGAGTCAGGCATCGCCTGATAATATTAGGTTCCTGCGGTAATGAGCGAGGTCTTTTCTTGGTCATTTGGGTCCATCTTTGATCGATTGTAGCGAAGAAGGCATCCATCGCGAGGAGTTGAGGCCCGGCGAGTGGCATCTCTGATGAGGTCGATTCACGCGGAGGAAAATGTCCTTTGGGCACGCTACGGTGATGTCATTGAAGTCGATCGCAGTCGCCATATGGATTTCTTTTTGTGATGTGATGTTGGCTAGCCATTTAAGATATTCCACCTCTCGATCGCTCAGCGGAGGTTTCTTGAGCCTCCTCATTGATTGCTTTTTGTACATTGAGCACGAGCTCCTCATCTTTTGTTTCTGCGGCTTGAAGAGCGGTGACCCGTTCGGCTATGGGTGATTGCGTAGAGATTCGATTCCTCGATGCACTTTTAGCGCTTCCATGCGAAGGCGTCTTTGTTACGTCTCGAAGGGTGGGTGGGGAGGACCTTTGAGATCTTAGCTGGCCCGGGAGGCCGTGTAGGCGAGGTGCTGGTCGTCATCAATACGAGCTCCGGCTCTTTGAGGGCTGAGTGCGAGTAAATGTTCGTCGCGCATTCGACCTCATCAGGGGAAATGTGCTCGACCGTTTTACTTCATAGATGGTGAGTAGCATTCCCTGGCCACTCGTTGGTCTCCTTAAACCATTCCTATTCCGCTTACGGTAGGAAACTTGATCATCATGTGGTAAGCGGAAGGAATGACTTTTATTGCATTAAGAGAGGGTTTGCCTAACAACATATTATAAGCAGATGGGCGTCTGACGAGGAATCTCATTTGTCGTCGTCGGCAGCATGGGGATCTCCCAAGGTGAGTACTACTTGTATTGAGCCCAAGGGTAATACCTTTTCTTTAGAGAATCCTCGCAAATGGGTCTTGTGGGTTCCAATTTCTCTCTCCTTCCAGTGCTCATCTTATCGGCCCAGGTGAGAGTGAAGAAGATGATGTCAGCTGAACTTCCATTGTCAACTAGGACCCGATGGACCGTTTTGTTGGCCACAACTGTTTGGATTACCAGGGGGTCGTCATGGGGGTGCTGACATCCCTCCAGGTCTAAGTCAGAGAAAGTTATAGATGTGTCGAGCCGAGGTAATTTGGTTTTCCCACACATTACTTGGTATCTCTGTGACGTCTTTGCGTAGATGGGCCTTCCTGGCTGAGTTGGATTCCCCTCCTCCTGCAAATCCTCTTGAGATCACGTGGATTTCTCTTAAAGGCTGTTGGTGCTAAGTTGTTGTTTGTCGAGGAGTGGTGATGGTAGGCTGGCGGCCACAGGAGCTTAGTTAAAACTTGGTCGGCGATTTTCAAAGCTATGAATCGTCGGAGATACCCGCGCCATATTAAATATTATATTTCCTTCTTAAGCTGTATGCAGTCATCCGTGCGGTGCTCGTAATCCCTGTGGAACTCGCAATATCTGGAGTTGTCTCTTGTGGGGTGACTAATTTGAGTTGGCCACCTAGAACATTCGTTTGTGCCAGCGTAGGACTGCGATGAGGTTGTTGGGGGTGAATCGAGGCGAATAAGCGTTGTTGTCTTCCCGAGGGTTGCGGTGGGCCCAGACTGATCTACGGGGTTCCCACGCGCTTTTCGGGGACCGTTCTCAAATCCCTTCTTTGGAGACCTTTCTCCCGGTCGTTTTGTCTTTTTGGACTCGAGATCCTCGTTGTATGCATCAGCTTTTCTCTTTATGGGTGGATGAGTTCTCTTTCTTAGATGAGAGCTTCTTACGCCATTAATGTACTTCTGTTTTCTGAGCACCTCGATACCATGCTTGCTTGGGGATTTTGGAATGGAAAACATTAAGTCTTTATTTGGATCCACTAATCCGGCGATAGATACGATGATCACAAACTTCTCAAATCGGGTATATCTGCAGCCCGGGGACTCGACATTGAATGCATGGGCGTAAAGCGCCGAGAACTTCTTGCGGCTATAGCGATGAACCGATCAAATGATAACTTGGCTTTCTATACGTCACGATGAAATGAAAGCGAAAGCGTGGATAGCTCTCTGAATGAGGAGATTGATGAGGGCGAAAACCTATTAAACCAGGCCAAGGTTGGGACTTTTAACGTGATAGCGAAAGCTCTACATCGCACAGGATCTTGATACCCATGCAGCTCCATTTGGTTTTTGTAAGTGTTGAGATGATCGGCCAGGATCGACACCATCAGATACTTCCACTTGTGGCATCGCAGATTTTGTTAGAAGGAAGTTAAGCCTCGGGTTGTGAAGGGTGACTCGATTTGTTGTGAGAGTGTCCATAATTGTCGGGCGCGTCCTCTTACCACTTCCTTCACGCGGTGAGCTCTTGCTGGAGGCTCTTGAACCTCTGCTCCCATGATTGCTCTCCTGGCGCTGGCAGGGTGGGCGTAGTTCTTCGATCAGGCATGCCCTCAGGAGTGTTGTAGTTGCCTTCCTCTCTAGGGGCTAATTGTGGTCCGTGCCCCCTGGCTCTGCTGGACTCCGCTTCTGTTTTAGCACCTTGGGGAATGTCGAGATTGTGTTGCCCTTCATGAGAAGGAAAGTTGTGACCTTCCTGTGTTTGTCGTGTCTCAGGTGGAGTTGTATGCAGCAGTGAGTTGCTCTAGAGTCACTGTCGGGCGTTGGTTGGTGAGGCGGAGGGCTGCCCGCTCGTTCGTGTTGGCTGCGTTGCTTCTAGCGTCGGAGTCTGGCTGTCTCGTCACTGGCGGATCACGCATCCTTGAGCGGATTGGCGTGGCTCTGATTATTTCGGGTTAATCGCAGTGATAGCGAAATCCAATCTTTATTTATTAAGGAAGCTGTTGTTCCAGCGACGGCGCTTGATTGATGATGCTTTTGTTGGTGCCGTTTGGAGGCGTATTTGGTGATTGGGCGGACTTTGGATTGTTGAGCGGAATTTGGTCAGGGCTCTGGATCGTCGGGCGAAGTGGATCATTGCTGATCTTTGGTCGTTTATGGGTGTGACACTCCTCTGCCAAAAGCAGGTAAGGGTCGGCGGGGGCCGCCGGGTGGCGCTCCCCGTCTCAAGTCCCGGTTCTTTATGAGATGAGAAAGCGTTTAGAGGAAGCCGAATGTGTTGCGTATGTTTGCGTACCTTTCACTTATGGGGTAGTTTGGTATTTATAGTATTTGTTTTCCCAGGTTAGATGGTGATTAAGTTCTATCCATTGGACTGAGATATTTTGATATTATGGTGTCAGTTTTGATATGGAAAGAAGCGGTTATTTAAATTATCCTTCTTTCTTGGTGATGGGATGCGAAAGCGATCAGTAGGATGAGATTTGTTATATCATGAATTATCCTATTTCCTTATTAGTGAGATTTAGTTGGGTTTGTTGGATAATATATTATTGGAGATTATTATATTTCCCTTATCCATGGGATTTGGCTTGATTGCATGCTTGTGAGGCTTTTCGCGGCCCCCATAATCGACGCTGGATAGGCGGATTGGAGTGCCCGATTACGGCATACACTCGTGGGGGTTTTAGCGAGTGGAGCTGCGAGCGAATTTCACACTGTCGAAACATTAATTAATTTTCTTGACTTAAAACATTAGTGCCAATTTATAATCTAAAAATACTAAAAATATAAATAAAAAATGAAAATAATTAAAAATTTGAAAAATAAAAAAATAAGTTTAAATTTAATAAATTAATTTTATATGTTTATTAGCTTAATTTATAATCTAAAATACTAAAAAAATAAAATAATGAGAAAATATAAATAAAAAATAAAAAAAAATTAAAAATTTGAGAAAATTAAAAAATAAGTTTAAATTTAATAAATTAATTTTATATGTTTATTCAAACTTATTTTATTTATTTATCTTTTTCATATAATGACTAATTTTTTTTAAATATATAAAATTTAAAATTTTTTTGATTCCATTTGATTTTTTATTATATTTTCCACTGTTATCATGTTAGAAGCCAATGAATTTACAACTTTACCCACGTGGCTCACAGTCAATTGATGCATCATCTTTTGACCGAGTAGAACAAGTTTTTTTTTTTTTTTTTGTCAAATTATTTTGGATGTAATAAAATTGCATGTCAGTTTTTCTTTTTCTTTTTTAATTTTTCATTTTATATTAAATCACAATATTATTATATTGTGAATTTATCATAGTAAAACTTCAGCCTTCGTTCTCTTAAATACTATAAAGAAAACAATGGAACATTTTTTTTTTTTTTTTGGTTTGGGTGGAGGGGACTCGGCTTACTTCAACAGCAGAGATATTTTTAAAAACTATAAAAATCACACCAATATATTTTTCTTCAATACTTATTATATATTTTTATAATATGTAAAACACACACAATATATTACAAAAATCCATTTACATGTATATATTTTTTATTTTACAAAATTTAAATATTAATTAATTTATATTTGTCCATGTTTTAATTTCAACAATATAAAAAAGGTTAACATAAAGATATAACCCATTTTTAACTTTTGTATTTTTTTGACATATATTCAGTTAGAATTATAACATTTAATTCATTAATTTCATTTGATTTTTTATGTAATAACTAATAAAGTTAACGAAAAATAATAAACTAGTTTTTTTAATACAAAAATAATAAATAAGGTTTTTTGAGAACAAAGTAATAAATAAGTTAATAAATACAGATCGGTAATTCTAGATAATTTAGGTATCAAGTTTCGACATTATTATTAATAATGGAAGGGAAAAGAGAGTGTGAAAAGAATGTAGAATCGAGTTTTGGATTGGGGACTGAGCTCCATGGAATTGGGCTGGATTTAAACTATTTACAGGTGTTGGGATTGTAAGGGTTCGCTGTAAGATAAAAACAACGAGACGAAATTTTCTCGAGAAAGGAAGAAAAAAATTATCGAGAATCGGAAAGTCCACGAAAATATTTGATTAGTCCATCTTGTTTTAGTTATTATATCCAAACGGTAGGCAACGGAACCTGCAAAAACGATGTCGTCGCCGGATATCACGGAATCTCAAGAGCCTCGAAGGATCTGGATCGATTGAGAAGAACTAGAAGAATGCTCCTGGAGATCAACAAGTTGCATAAAAAGCTTCAATCTGGTGCGTCTCTGATACTGATCTCCGTTTCGATGCTCCGCCTGTTTTTAGCTGTCTATGGTTGTTCTTATAGCGCATTTCGAGGTGTTTTCTGGTTGAATGTACTAAAATTTGCCTGTCGTCACACATAAATTTAATTAGGGTTAGCTTAGTCTGAGGTTTGGTTGATGGATTTTGTTTTATAATGCTTTATTATTTTTGGTTACATGCTGATAAGTTTGCCGGAGAAGAGAAAAGAAAAGAAAATAAAATTTGGATAGTGTTGCATTGTTCACTGCTTCTTACTTCTGAAAAGCCCAAATAGATTTCGCTACGCAATGAATGCCTGTAAACTGTGGACCCGGTGAGACGATGAGTAATTTTCCAGAACAATATGTTATCCCTCAATTAATAAATTTTGTTTGGTTTGTCCTGGAAGGAAAAAGAGTGGAATTAAGATGGCTGGAGGCATTCAATTAGCATTTCTTTGTTATTGATCGTAATTTTGCTACACTTCTTATCTTAAAGTAGTCAGAAAAATTAGTCAAATTGGTATGTATTATTTTTCCTTTTTGACATCTCAGAAGGGAGATGGATTATAATATAATTATTAGTATTTAACAAGGAAGCTCGCTGTTCAATATTTTGTGGCAAACTAATGCATGGAGATAACATTTAATGCATCTTAATTTATTTATACCTAGTTGAGGTATATCTACTGATTTTTGCATTTCTTTCCTACTATCTGTTTGTAGCTCGTTTTTTGGTTAGATGAATAAAAATATCTGTGCAATATGTCTATAATATAGGGAAAAAAAGTTGCAAAATTAGTTGTTTAAGAAAGTGCAAAGTTAGTTGTTTAAAGGAAATGTCATTGAAGGACAAAAAGAGGGGATCCAAAAGGCAACCCAAGTCGTATAAGGGTATACAGTGGGTGGCTCACGGCCTCTACAAAAGGTGGGAGCCAACCACCAGAAAAAATGCTACCGACCCCCACGCCCAGCTACACCCGAATAGCATTACTCCGAGCATAATATATGAGTTAGTAATAACAAAATACAAGTGATGAGGCTCAATTTAGTCATGACTCGTACTTGGTGTGAATGGTGATTATGTAAAATTCGATCTGAGGGCGATGGATTGGGGAAGGCGTGGGACTCACTCTCTGTCTCCTTGGGCGAGTCGTCATCCCCATTTGAAACCAGAGGAAGCTTGGATCGGGTCAAGTCCTCGGGTCTGATCGTGGGTCGGGTCCTGATTTGGATTTGAGTAGGGAGTTAAGTAGGCCCTTGATTTGGCCTCGGGTTTGGGCTGTAGTTATCGGGTGGCCCTTTGCAGTCTCCACGATCGGCCTCTTCTTAGCAGTGGTCCTTTCTGAGCCCACACACTTCCAAGGCCCGGGATCACGGGATTGGAAGGAAGTGAGACGAGACTTTTGCCTTCAGGTCAGATTATGAGCTCGGATCTTTATAAGATCCATATCGGCTCTCCCAGATACGGGACGGAAGGAAATGCCTTACACACATTGGGGAAGAAGGCAGGCTCGGTGAGTTTGCGATCGGGAAGTCGGCGTGACCATAAGAGCAGAATCACGGTGGCAAATCCACATGTTCGATGCCCCTTCCCTTCTCCGTTTTGGCCGCCCCACCGCTGCAGGGGTTTCGAGCAGGGGGTTCATTAGCGGATAAGGATGCGGAACCACTTCCCTAGATGGGCGTGGCGGTGCGGCGGGAATGGGGCTAGAGTGCCGGGTCACGACAAATTGATGTAGGGGAGGAGCTTAGCGAGGCGGCCCAGGAAGACGGAACAATACGAGATCTTTAAAAACTGGACTTACGAATTTGGGAGACGGGTGCTTGATAAAATTGTGATTTCCTAGGATGCCCTGCCCAAGGAGGTTTGAAAAGGAGATTTTAATTCTTGAGAAATTTAGTGGCTTCCCGAAAAATGGGCAAAGGAAAAGGAATTTTGACGGAGTTTCAAAAGTGAGCGGGGGTTAAGAAGGCCAGGAGCACTATAAACCATAATGGGAACAAGGTAACAAAGGAGGGAAGGATAGGAGACTGCCCCCAGGATTAAAATGAAGTTTAAAATTCTTTCTTGGAGCGTTGGGGTGTAGATCCCCTTTGATAAAGAGTGATCAAGAAATTTCTCAAAAGTTACAGGACGGACCTGGTTTGTTTACAAGAAACAAAGGTCCAAGAGATGACGATCGATTTGGTGTGCAGTCTGGGGGTGGGCCGTTGTTTGAATTGGAAAGCGTTGAACGCCGAGGGATCCGCGGGGGGCATCCTTTTGCTTTGGGATAATAGTCGTATCAGTTTAGTGGATTCCGTGGTTGGTAGTTTTTCTGTTTCATGCTTGTTTAGAATGCCTGAAGACGGGTTTCAATGGCCTTTCACCGGGGTATACGACCCGGTTGAGAATAGATTCAAAGAATCTTTCTGGGAAGAGCTTGGTTCAATCAAGGGCCTTTGGGATGGTTCTTGGTGTGTTGGTGGCGATTTCAATGAAATTCTCTTCCCCAATGAAAGATCTAGAGGTGGCAGTTTCTCCAACTCCATGAGAAGGTTTTCCGACATCCTGAATGATTTGTACTTGAGAGACCTTCCACTCACAAGGGCCTACACTTGGAAAGTGGTCTCGGCAGCGGTTCAATGTCTCGTCTAGATAGATTTTTAGTCACTACCGACTGGGAGAGCCATTGCAACAAGGTGACCCAAAGATGTCTCCCCAGGCCAGTATTCGACCATTTCCCCATTCTATTGGATAGTGATGGTGTAAGAATGGGGCCATCTCCCTTTCGTTTCGAATTGATGTGGTTAAAGTATGAGGGGTTCAAAGAGATCACAGCGAAAGGGTGGTGCGCGAAAATCTCCATTTTATGGGTCCTTGATTTCATCCTCTCTAAAAAAGCTAAATTAAAGGCCACGAAGGTATTTTGAAGGCTTGGAACGAGAGATGTTTTTGGGAGAGAGTCGAGACTAATAAGGAGGATGCCTTACCTTGAGGTATCCTTTAAGGACCGATCGCGAGAAGGAAAGGGGTTTGGTCCTTGAGGCGAGAGCGTGCAAGCTAAAGCTGATTTCAAAAGTTGGGCCCTTTTGGAAGAGATCTCTTGGAGACAGAAATCGAGAGAGACCTGGCTAAAGGAAGGGAACAAGAATACTAGTTTCTTTCATAGGATGGCTAATGCCCATAGGCGCAGAAATTTCTTAAATAGCATTTGCATTAATGGTAGAAAGTTAGACAAGGAGGCTGATATCAAGGAACGGCTAGTAGACGCTTTCCAAAAACTGCTCTCGGCCCCGGGAGGGTGGAGCCCATCCTTTCTTGATTTAGCTCTCAATAGGATCGGGTTTGAGGAGGCGGCT